>SZWC01003147.1:102926-116685 GCA_023375785.1 Penium margaritaceum | reverse complement strand
CCAGGCCCCCCACATTCACTTGCACATGTGAATCACAACATTATCACTAGTTTACATTTAGCACCCATCTCCACATACACTCTCCCCATACACTGACCACACACAACCCCCCTCCCCATTCACCTTTACATCTGAATCATACCAATATACACTAGTGTACATTTAGCACCCATCATCCCATACACTCCCCGCATACGCTCACCATATAGAACTCACCCTTGCGCTCCCCACATTCACTTGTACATGTGAATCACAGCATTATACACTAGTTTACATTTAGCACACCTCTCCCCATACACTCCCTAAATACACTAGTGTATAATAATGTGATTCACATGTGCAAGTGAATGAGGGGAGCGTGGGAGGGGGGTCTATCTGGTGAGTTTATGTGGTATATGAATTGTTGAAATAGTATGCACCTTGTCCACTGCCTAGCTGGCTAGCTACACATATAGACAAGGCCTGCACTGCTCTATGGAGTATGTCCCCTTGGTCTGTTCTGAGATGGGCCAGGAATGCACTGCCCATAATGGGTATGTCCCCTGTGGCTCATCATAGGAATCATACCTTTTTGGCTTGGTTGAATAGGCGCCGGAGACTCAAACGAAAGGTTGCGGGTTCAAACCACGTGACGGCCGCAATTTTCTTTGTGGCCAAAACTGGGACAGGAAGCTTCTAGGAAGCTTACTAGAGCCTGCCTTGAGGATGACATTTGACGGTCTAAGGACGCGCCAAGTAGGACTGTAGGTTGAGGTTGGCTCCAGTGGAGCCACTACAAGCACAAGCTTTAGCAAAGCTCTGCAAGTATAAAAGCATGTACCTTCCATGCATCCATTTACAGTTCTTGCCTTTGAGACTCCTCACAGAGTGTCCAACCAAAGGTAGATACTAAAGACCAACATGCGGACTTCGTGAGGTTGCAAACCAAACGAACCTAAAGTGTGGATCCCTCGTTCGAGGGTGATATGTTATCTTGGTTGCAATACCAAGAGCGGTTGGCGGCCTCCCATGTCGGGACCCGTTTTCTAGACCGTTTCAATCCGGCGCATTGAGAAAGGGTTATGGGCCCACACCTCTGGTTCTAAGGCACGCTTCCAAGACCGACTAGCGCGTGGTCTTGCAAGGCGCATAGGTACCACAGGGACACGAAGATCGGACGGCACCAATCTGCTCCATCGGCTCCATCGGCTTCTTCAGGTAGGGTGTGCGCACATGGCGGACTAGGGGACGAGGCACAGTTCTATCCATGTTGGACAAGACCCTCGAGCCCCAACGGGATTAAGCTCTACCCCTTCTTAGCAGGTGCCACGACCCCGAGTCCGTTTTCTCACGATGATACCATCGCCTTAGGCGATCATCGGCGGGAGAAGTATGCAACTGAACCAACTGCACCTTTGACAACGGTCGCAATTAGCAGCCTCATCAGCCTCATCGGCCTCAACGAAGCAAAGTAGCACCAAAGCATAGAAGACGAGCAACCGCCGGAAATGGCGGAACCGACTCCAACCCGCCTTGAGGGGGGTATGTCCAAATTCAGAGGAACAAGTTTTCCCTTGTGGAAATGGCAGTTTAAGATTGTTATGAACGTACGTGGCTACCTCGACATCCTAAAAGGGACCGAGAAAGCACCAGCCGATGCGACCGTGACGACACATGCGGCTGACCTTGCAGCATGGACGATGAAGAACAACATGGCTCTTACCATTCTTGTGACGTCCATCAATAAGACTCAACACTCCCACGTCACAGGATGCACGTTGGCTACCGAGGCCTACGCAAAACTCGCACGCGTGTATCAATCGAATGCCCTAAAAAACCGACTCTTCATCTTCCAACGGTTGATGTCGATGAGGGTGAGCAAACGAGAATCGATATCCACATTTTTTAATTTGTTCGACAACGTGCTACAGGAGGTCTAGCAAATGGAATGGAATCTCGACTCCAACCTGCGTGCCATGATCCTTCTAATGGCACTGCCGGAAAGCTGGGGGTCCTTGATCACCGTATTTGGCGGTTGGAAGGAGGCAAATCTGACGTACGAGGCTGTCGTCGAACACGTCCGTAACGAGTCAATGTGACGCAGTGGCCTTGAGGCAAACATCTCAGCCTATGCCTCTCGCTTCGGTGGATTAAGTGCAAGCTCTCGCTCCAGTCAAGGCAACAGCGGAAGAAGTGGCGGTGGAGGGAAAGGCAACGGTGGCGGGAAGAGTTCCAAGAAGCCCGGCAACTGTCACAACTGTGGCAGGGCTGTGAACTGGGCTAGGGACTGCCGTAGTCCTAAGAAAGAAGGCGGGAGCAAAGGTGGAAAGGAGAAGAAGGAGCTCACCAACATGATGGCTAGGGGGCTGTCCATGAAGGGCGCAGCGATCCTTAGGCCCGGGGCATTCGTCCTTGACTCGGGCACCAACCACCACTCATCAAAAGAGAAGGGTGGATTTGTCTCCATGGCCGAATCTGTCATGCGCATCAAGTGTGCAAACGGCGGCGTCGTCCAAGCCATGGGCGAAGGGGACAAGGTGATCACGTTCAACGTGAATGGTACCGAGAAAGCGGTCAACCTTCAAAAGGTGGTGTACATGCCCTCCTTCGCAGCCAACCTGTTGTCCGTGTAATCACCGACAACAACATGACAGTGGTGTTCACCAACAAGGAAGCGGTGGTCCTCGAAAACGAGGACATCCAGATTCTGTACACCAAAGACGACCTCATGCTTCAAGTTCCCAGAGTCGACGGCCTCTACGTGCTTCAAACCAAAGTCACCAAGGCGTCGGATGAAGGACTCGCATGTGCCACCAAGACACTGGCCCCGGAGCCAAAGGATGCACCGCCGGCGACTGCTGCGGCCACCACATCAACTAAGGATACTGACGCTGAGCTGTGGTACCGGCGATTTGGCCATGTGGCCAATAGCACGCTACAGAAGATGCAAGAGCAGGAGGTAGTCCGCGGAATGGAAGGGTGCACCATGAAGCATGGCGGAGGGTGTGCATTATGTGAACCATGCCTCCAAGCAAAGGCAAAGAAGAAGCCGTTTGGGAGAGGAGGTCAACGAGAAAAACACGTCTTGCAACTGATACACAGTGACGTGTGTGGACCCTTCCGCACACCGTCTAACGGAGGAAGCAAGTACTTCCTGACCTTCATTGACGACCACAGCTGCAAGTTATGGATCTACTTCCTCAAAACAAAGGGAGAAGTCAAGGAGAAGCTCCTCGAGTTTGTCGCCATGGTGGAGCGGCAAACGTCCAAGAAGGTGAAGATGATCCGAAGTGACAACGGGGGTGAGTACGAGCTATGCAAGCCTTGGCTCAAGCATCATGGCATCCGCCATGAGCAAACCACCCCTTACAACCCCCAAAACAGTGGCATTGCCGAGAGGAGGAACCAGACCCTATTCAGCATGGTGCGAAGCATGCTCTTCGACGCCAAGCTCCCACCTCGCTCTTGGGCAGAAGCAGCAACAACGGCCAGCTACCTCTTGAATCTCACACCAGCAACCACCTTGCGGAAGCGTGGAAAAGAGCAGGCTTAGAAGCTGAAGACCCCACAAGAAGCATGGTCACAAACCCAACGCATCTCATCTGAAGGTGTTTGGGTCAACTGCATGGGTGAAGGTCCAGTCGGGAGAAGGTGGAGGCAAACTTGACGCACGTTCCAGGAAGTGCGTCATGGTTGGGTACGACACATCACACAAAGCCTATCGGCTTTGGGACCAGGTAGCAGACAAGCTCATGAGGAGGCGCGACGTTGTGTTTCACGAACGCACCCTTGGAAAGGGAGAGCTGCTGGCCCGACCCTCGCTCCCAAAGCAGCAGAGTGGATAGTGTTGCTTGAGTCCGGAGACCAAGCACCCAAAAACTGGCTCGCTTTGCCAGCAGGTGGTGGGAATGGGAGAGCAGCTGTGGAGGATGACGCAGCATCTGACATGGACGCGGATACCAAGGCGTCCGGGGCTTCCGAGTCTGACTTGGAGTCTGACGACTCTTCTGCTGAAGACGATGACGACGACGACAAACCACCACCTGTGGAAGCACCAGCACCAAAGCAAGAAGCTGCACCACTACCCCGGCGCAATTTGCGACCAAAGAGAGCACCTTTGCGGTATGAGGATGATTGGACCAGCCTTAGCTGGTCATGCATGGCTCAGGGAGAGCCATCCACAGTGGCGGAGGCCATGAATGGCCCAGATGCGGCCAAGTGGAAGGAGGTAGTCGATAGCGAGCTCGCGTCCATTGCCAAGAACGGCATGTGGGTGTTGGAGGATAGACCCGACAAGGCCCACATGGTGGGATCCAAGTGGGTCCTCCGAGTGAAGAAGAAGCAAGATGGCAGCATCGAACAGTTCAAGGCAAGGGTAGTGGCTAAGGGGTTCTCTCAACGCCCGGGCTCTGAGTACGATGAGACGTTCGCGCCCGTCGTGACCTTTGCCTCCATCCGCTCTCTCCTTGGCATTGCAGCCGCAAAGAACTTGGAGATACACCAGATGGACGTCAGGACAGCTTTCCTTTATGGGAAGCTTGACAAGGAAGTGCTGATGGAGGTGCCCGAAGGAGTCAAAGCTCCCAATGGCAAGGTGTGCAAGTTCGTGAAAGCGCTCTACGGGCTGAAACAGGCCCCAAGGATGTGGTACAAAGAGATGGACGGTTTCATGACCGGCCTCTCCTTTGCGCATTGCCAGAATGACCCGAGCATGTACGTGCGCGATGATGGGAGAGGGCTGATGCTGGTTGCGCTGTACGTGGATGATCTGATCATCTGCTCGTCTTCGGTCGNCTGAAGTCTGACCTCAGCAAAAGGTTCAAGATGAAGGACATGGGTCCTCTCGAGTACTACCTCGGGATTGCCATCCACCGCAACCAAGTAGCAGGCACGATCAAACTCAACCAAACTAAATACATCGGTGAGGTACTGCAGCGCTACCACATGGAAGAGTGCAAACCTTTCAGCACCCCAATGACGACCGATACAAAGCTGAAGGCCTCCATGTCGCCAAGCAACGAAGCAGAACAAAGGGAGATGCAAGACATCCCCTACCAGTCCGCCGTGGGTAGCATCATGTACGCCATGGTAGGGACTCGTCCGGACATCTGCTATGCTGTGGGACAAGTGAGCAGATTTGTGGCCAATCCTGGGCCACAACATTGGCAGGCAGTCAAGCGCATCTTGTGCTACCTGCAGAAGACACGTCATATGGGCCTCGTCCTTGGAGGCCAAGAAGGAACGGACCCCCTTTGCCTGAAGTGCTACACCGACGCTGACTGGGGAGGAAATCTGAATGATAGGAAATCCACCTATGGATCCGTGTGCATCTTGAATGGCGCTGCCATCTCATGGGCCAGCAGGAAGCACGATTGTGTTTCCGTGTCCATGGCTGAGGCAGAGTACGTTGCTCTGTCTGAGGTGTGCAAGGAGACTCAATGGGTGCACAGCCTGCTTGACAAAATGATAGTGCCACAGAAGGATGCCATGGTCGTACACGTGGACAACATGAGCGCCATCTTGATGGCTGAAGACGAGATCATTTTCTGGCAAACAAAGCACATCGACATACGTTACCACTACTCACGTGACCTGGTCATGAAGAACGTGGTTGATTTGTAGCACTGCGGAACAAAGAGCATGCTTGCTGATTGCATGACCAAGCCGCTGGAGAGCGACTTGTACTATGCAGGCGTTTGTGGATTGAGGAGGAGTGAGGAGGAGGAGGAGTGCGGAGGAGGAAGGGTGAGCCCCAAGGCATTGATGGAGCCAGTAAGCGACAGATGGACAGAGGTGCAAGGGAGAGATTTGTTGAAATAGTATGCACCTTGTCCACTGCCTAGCTGGCTAGCTACACGTACAGACAAGGCCTGCACTGCTCTATGGAGTATGTCCCCTTGGTCTGTTTTGAGATGGGCCAGGAATGCACTGCCCATAATGGGTATGTCCCCTGTGGCTCATCATAGGAACCATACCTTTTTGGTTTGGTTGAATAGGCGCCGGAGTCTCAAACGAAAGGTCGCGGGTTCAAACCATGCGACGGCCGCAATTTTCTTTGTGGCCAAAACTGGGACAGGAAGCTTCTAGGAAGCTTACTAGAGCCTGCCTTGAGGATGACACTTGACGGTCTAAAGACGCGCCAAGTAGGACTGTAGGTTGAGGTTGGCTCCAGTGGAGCCACTACAAGCACAAGCTTTAGCAAAGCTCTGCAAGTATGAAAGCATGTACCTTCCATGCATCCATTTACAGTTCTTGCCTTTGTGACTCCTCACAGAGTGTCCAACCAAAGGAAGACACTAAAGACCAACATGCGGACTTCGTGAGGTTGCAAACCAATCGAACCTAAAGTGTGAATCCCTTGTTCGAGGGTGATATGTTATCTTGGTTGCAACACCAAGAGCGGTTGGCGGCCTCCCATGTCGGGACCTGTTTTCTAGACCGTTGCTATCCGGCGCATTGACATGAATGTGGTGATGGGTGCTAAATGTACACTAGTATTTAACATTGTGATTCATATGTGCAAGTGAATGTGGGGGGGGGGTAGTATTTGGTGAATGTATGAGGGGAGTGTATGTGGAGATGGGTGCTAAATGTATATTGGTGTATAATGCTTTGACTCGGATGTGCAAGTGAATGTGGGAGGGGGGAGGAAGGGAAGGGGAGGGGGATTGTATGTGGTGAGTGTGCAAGAGCTTCCAGGACATACACATACTCCACGTACCTTAAAAAGCACCTTCCAAGAAATCACATTACTTCACCAGCACCCCCCATACACTCGCCACATACAACCCTCCCCCCCCAATTCACTTGCACATATGAATCATAGCATTATACACTAGTGTACATATAGCACCCATCTCCACATACTCTCCTCCCATACACTCACCACATACAACCCCCTCTCCCCCCACATTCACTTGCATATCTAAATCACGGAATTTTCACACTAATGTGCATTTAGCACCTATCAACCCATATAGTCCCCTCATACACTCACCATATATAACCCACCTCCCAACCCCCCCATTCACTTGCACATGTGAATCACATCATTATACACTAGTGTACACTTAGTACCCATCTCCACATACACTCCCCCCATACACTCACCACATACAACCCTACCTCCCTCCTACATTCACTTGTACATCTGAATCACAGCATTATACACTAGTGTATATTTAACACCCATCTCCTCATACACTCACCATACACACCCCCCCTCCCGTCCCATTCTCCACCCTCCCTCAACATTCACTTTGCACATCTGAATCACAGCATTATACACTAGCCTACATTCAGCACCTATCTACCCATAAACTCCCTCCATACACTCACCACATACAGCATTTCCCCCCCTTCATTCCCCTCCCCCCTCCCACATTCACTTACACATCTGAATTGAACCATACACCAGTGTACACTTAGCACCCATCTCCACATGCACTCCCTCCATACACTCACCACGTACAACCCTCTCTCCCCTCACATTTACTTGCACATATGAATCGGACCATTATACACTAGTGTACATTTAGCGCCCATCACCACATACACTCCCCCCATACACTCACCATACATAACCCTTCCCCCCCCCCCCCCACCCTCACTTGCACATATGAATCATAGTATTAGACACTAGTTTACACTTAGTACCTTTCTCCACAAACACTCCCTCCATACACTCACCACATACAAACCCCCACCCCCTATTCACTTACAAATCTAAGTTACAACATTCTGCACTAATGCAACTTTATCACCCATATCTCCGTATACTCCCCCCATACACTCACCATATAGAACCCCCAATTTCTAATGTTAACTTGTACATTCGAAGAAAAACATTATATACCAGTGTGCATGTAGAACCCATCTCCACATACACTCCCCCAACACACTCACCGCATACGAACACTCCATGTCATAAACTTCATGCAACCTTAACACATCATCATACTAAACTATACACCCATATGATGATGTACAAAATGACCGTGATCAACCATACCTCACCACCATAGACTTGGCAGATTTGGTGTAGCGTAAGAATCCCACCTTCTCGACTTGGGTGTGCTCCTTGGCACCGGAATCCAGGCACCACCTGTTGGCCCCTTTGAGGTTGTGGTTTGTGGTGTCGTTGAGGAGCGCCTTCTTGCCTTAAGCCTCCTTGCAGCCGGCCTTCGCCTCCTCCGGGCACTTGCGGGCCCAATGGCCCTCCTTGCCGCAATTGCGGCACGCACCTTTCTTGACGCCCTTCTTGCCTCCACCCTTTCTGCCGCCTCCCTTGCGCCATTGCCGCCACCACACGTTGTGGTGACCAGGGCCATTGAGGACAATAAGGCCTTGCCACCACTGAGAAGTTGTGCCTCGTTGCGGATGTACTCGGTGACTACGCCATAGGTGAGTTTGTCCTCCACCCATCCACCAAGGACGGTAATGAGGGAACTCCAACAGTCAGGTAGAGCCATGCGGAGGACCATCACCTGCAGTTGAGAGTCGACCTTCCACCCCACATCATTGTATTGCGAGGCGAGTGACTCAATCTGCTTCATGGCGGTGAGGATGTCCTCGCCCTCCTCGATCCTCACCGTTAGAAGCCGTTTCATCACTGAGATCCGGTTTGCAAGCGACATCGATTGGTGGATAGTACAAAGCTTTTTCCATGCCTCGGCAGCCAGCGTGCTGCCTTGGAAGTAGCCCCATTGGTTCTCAGCAGTAGACGACAGCAGGAGCATGAGCGCCTATTTTTCTTTGCGAAGGCCTGCTGCTCCTCGTCTGTCGCAGTCTTCTCGTCGAGGACCTCCGTGCCCTTCATCAGGTCGAGTAGCCCCTTGTGGGTGAGGTAGATCTCAAATTGCCACCTCCACAGCCCAAAGCCAGGGCCACCCACATACTTCTGGATCAGCTGCGACTCCGTCCTCAGCGCCATGATGCGCTTCTGCTACCCGGGTCGTCAGACGTTGACAGCGAGGTTGTCCGAGACGCTCCTCCTGTCCGCTGCAGAAGCCGTGAACGTTTGGAACCGGTCAGGGCCGTGGGCCCATAACCCTTTGTTGGAAATGTGGTTCCAATGTGGCCTGATCACGTCCTGAGGTTCACAGCTCTTTTGGGTAGCAGTCTTAGACGAAGTGTGCGCTTCTTGGTCGCCACACACTACGTGAGCAGAGTTCTGACGGAAGTCCACAACACCCAAAGTTCGAACAGCTGGGGATCAATTTTGAGTAGATTACTCGACACGGACAACATCAGCAAAGTTATAGTGCTTGTCAAAATCTTTTCAATGCACTACACTGCACGCGATTTGAACCACCGTAACGCCCGATACGTGATTCGGAGTGCATCATTGAGTCTCTGTCCCTGACAGAGCAATAGCGTGAGTGACGGGCGCCCGAAGCGCCCTAGACCCCAATAAGCATCAGACCGCCATTCTGAAGCACACATGGCTCCAATGAACCTGGGATATTGCTGCTAGCATGCCCCAAGGGGTGCTTTGGCCATGGTGTGCATGGTGGGAGTCGAACTGGTACCATGTCTGCCGTCCAAACCCGGATGGCCAGCACCACCTCCCAACTTTGACGGACCATAACTCCCTCAATTCTTAGCCGATTGCTGCAATTCAAATTGCAACTGGTCCAGCTTGTCCTCTAGTTTCTGAAACATCTATCCATTTATGCAAAAATGCACTGTACAAGAATCTGGAGCCATCGTCCTGAAAACGGTAACTCCAGGGCATGGCACAGGGCAATATGTAACAGTGGCAGCCAAAACATCCCAACCGATATCTCTCAAAGTGGTCAAGCGATACGTGAAGCGTGTAGCCATAGGTAGTTAACATGGAAGTAAGGGAAACAAAAGAAATTGCAGCTACCGAGACGACACAATGGCTTCGACACCTTAAGCGTTTGAAGCCATACCGAGGGATTTTGCGCAGCTCATCGAGGAGTTCAAAGGGGTTTTTCTCGACAAACTACCCTGAGAGCTACCACCATAAAAAAACCCCGACCATAAGTTAGACCTGAAGCCGAGCAGCACACCAATGGTGGAGGGAAACTTTCAAATGAACGATCACGAGCTGACCGGCCATTAGAAGCAGCTCGACGAGATGCTTGGTGAGGAGTTCATCATACCCTCCACGTTACCCTATACGGCATCTATACATTTCATAAAAAAGAACTGGAGAGATGGAGGTATTTGTAGATTACCGAGCGTTGAATGACATCACCATCAAGAAACGCTATTTCTGTCCCACGAGGAAACGAACTTTTTGATCAATTCTGAGAGGCCCAAAGTTTCATCAGAATTGACCTACGCAATGAATATCATCACATCCGCGTTATCTGATAAGGACGTCAAAAAGACAATATTCTATACAAGATACGGACACTTCGAATTCACGGTCATGCCGTTTGGCTCCAACAACTTACACAGTGCCAGTCGACAAAACTGGAAAATCAACTGGTTTATCCAAGGAGGCAATGACCATTGATGCAACATTTTACATCACACTAGCTGACGAAGAAAGAATGGCAGCAGACTTGTTTGTAACAGCAGCAGACACTACTACAACTTCTTACAAAAAAGTAGGTAACACGGCTGGAACAGAAGAGTGAAAAGCTCTTTCCGCGTCAACCGCCACTACGCCACCAGCTGACAAAGCAAGATCAGATTTGCGTGAAGATCCTTGCATTTCAACCACCACTTCACTGCTAGCTTACAAAGCTAGAACAGAAGAGCGTAAAGCTATTTCCATATCAACCGCCCCTACGCTGCCAGCTGAAGAAGCTGAAACACAAGAGCTTGAAGCTCTTTCTACGTCAACTGCAACTGTACCGTCAGCTGACGAAGCTGGAACAAAAGAGCTTGAATCTCTTTCCACGTCAACCGCAATCACGCCGCCAACTGATGCAATTGGCACAAAAGAGCATGAAGCTCTCTCCACATCAATTGCCACTTTGTCACCAACTAACAAAGTTAGAACAGAAGAGCGTGAAGCTCTCTCCGCATCAATCATCACTGCACTACCAGCAGATGACTGCCAGTTGAGAGACAAGGTGCCGCCAACTATTGCAAGTCCCTGTGAAGGTGTTCAACACTTCTCCTCCGCTCGTGAAGGCGGGCGACAATGCTCACCACTTTGTGTGGAGCTGGAATTTTTTTCCAGAGAGCACAAGTCTAAAAGAAAAAAAATCATCATCATCAAGTTTGAAGGTCAGCATTACATCCAAGAAGTCGGCATCCATCGTCACAAGATTTACAAGCTCAACGTGAAGACCCTATGCGACCTCCACCTCTCTGTGAGGTTTGTATCAGGAGTGGCCGATACAAAAAAATCTTCACTGTCGGATCCCTCTCCAATTGTTGAGTCCTAAGATGCCTTTGCTGACGAAACCATGTCCACTGCCGCACGGTGTACCTTTGAGGCACCAAACTTGCGGTGTCGTCATCTGTCTGGTCTCCAACCACCGTCACAACGCTCGTTACAATACCATCTTTGTGTAGCAAAGTCATGGAAGGACGCCTTCCCCGTCTCACTCCCAGGCACCTAGAAGGAATATCCACGTTTGGAAGCTCTCGTGACGGTTCAGTTGCAACTCCACCTATCGGCAGAACAGGAGTTGATGAATCCCCTTTTCCCATGTTCACGGGCACTGCCTCCACTGCCGAATCCATCGGTGCCTCTTCCAAGAGCACAAGAAGTGAACGAGAAAGCATGAAAAGATTTTCCTAAAATAAAGCATCCACAAAAACAAGCCTCCAGCAGTCGTCATCGTCAAATTCCATGTCAGCAATATTTGACAGTGGAAAATCATCCAACAATGGTGTCTCCGGAGGTGTTCCTTTCTTCGTAAAAGCCAATGGCGGATTTGACCTCAACATGAAGGAAAAATGTTTCCTTTTGTACGGTATCACGCGGCCTCACATCGGAGGAAAAGGAGTGCTCCATCTCACAAGGATCTAATGCTTCTACGACTTCTAGACTCTCAAGGTCACACTTCTTAGTGTTGGCTCTCCAATGCCACAGCCAGTGGCTTTTAAAGTGGAGATTGGAGGCTTCAACTGACCCTCCAGGTGCTCCTTGAGTGGAACTGGGAGGTACCACATCCTCTAGTTTGGAGGTTACCAACAACTTCCACCTCCATCCTGCAAAAAATGGCCAGAAAACCGCCCTAGACAGTTTTCCTCAACAACCTTACAACTTTCCAGCTTCTTTTCCATTGACAGTGGCATTTATGTAGACCTCCCTCACAATTGCATCATTCGAGGACTGAAACCTCTAAGCGATGCGGTTTTTTTGTCTTTCCCGGTCGGCGAGGCAGTTTGTGCAAACCTCCCCAGCTCGACCGCGTCTCATCTGTCGGTTACAAGCAACCGCCGGCCAACAGTCGGCCCAGGATTGACGGCCGTGCTTGACCACTCACTCGAGCGGGGTTGCCTCCCTCCCCCTCCCTCGCAGTTTCCACGAAAACTGTGAGCCTTGCAGTTTCACGCAAACATTGTGAGGACCGCAGTATTAGCGAATAGCGAGAGGGGGGAGGGAGGTGGAAGCACCGAGCGAGCCAATTCGCGCTCGCCGTGATGGGGTGAATAGCCATTTTGATCGCAAGAAAAATCTCTGGACAACCCATCCCTATCGTGTCAGGGAATAACAATCCGCAATTCATCCAAGTTCTAGACACGAACTACACCACTGCTATCACCACCATTGCAGAAGTACCCTCATCACCAGGAAATATTCTACACCAAACGCCTTCATGTCAAGGACCCTCCTAAGATTTCTGCATGGACCTTCTACGACACCGGCCATCATCAACTGAGGGGGGTGTTGTCATCTATCCAGGTTCAATGGCCGAGTTTGGCTAAAATGCATGTCGTAGTACATTTTGTCTACTTTGGTGGGACAGAAAGTTCACCTTCTAAAATGGAGGGAGGCGAGGTTTAAGTCCGGGCCTTTACAACATCTTAAGTGCCCTTGGAGGCTCTTTGAGGCTATGACCCTTTAGCTTCCTGCTGAAGGGTGGTTGGTCAAACTACTACTACAACCTCCTACGAATTCCTCGTGACCGTTTCAGCTGCCAATGACTCTTCATCTTCTAGGTGACTCTTCAACTGGCGTAAGTGGTTATGTAACCACCGAGGTGGTTATGCAACTACCTACAACCTCCAATGCAAAAGCCTCTAAGGAGGCCCTACAATAACTAGTTAAAGGGGTTTATCTCATTCAAGCCAGTATGCCTTGGCTTGCCTTCAAGCATTAGCTTATGCCTCAAAGTCCTTCTGATGCCTCCGGAGTCTACCTCTACAAGCCTCAGCCTCTGACACTACAAACTAATGCCTTAGGACATACCTCCTACAAAGGCCTGTGCCTTCTTCAGTGCAAGGTAGTGACTCCACAAGCAGTCTGCTCCAGGTCTGATTCCCAGACTGTCTCAAGGCATCCAGGGCGGGCACTGTGGGTCCACAAGTCTACACTTGTGGCTACATCCCTGCAGTTGGTTCAGGGAACTCTTTATGTACTTCTCCATGTGATCTAAGCATTTGAACATTTATTTCGGATTCCTCCAACCACGCTTTGTCCTTCCAGATTTCAATCCAAACTTAACCATCCACCTTCCGCAAATGTTGACATTTGCGCGTGTGCGTGCATGCATTTGTGAGTATTTGTGTTCTTGTGTGCATATTCCCGTGTGTGCATGAATGCACCGGCACACGTGTGCGAGTGTGCGTGCGTGCACGTGTACGCGTGCATGTGTGTGTGTGTGTGTGTGTGTGTGTGTGG
>SZWC01003147.1:19827-34492 GCA_023375785.1 Penium margaritaceum | reverse complement strand
TTTTTTTTTTGCGAAACGCCCTTCCGGCGAACCGCAACCTAGCGGCACGGGAACCGAAACAGGGCACCCGAGTCGCCTTTTTGGGGTTGAGGGCAAACAACCATCACATGGGGGGTATTCCAGCAGGTCCAGGGGCATGACAGCAGTGAAGAAAAATTTCCAACTACCCCAGTTTCTTCACCTGCGCCTCGGAGGGCTAGGGAATTTATTTTTTGGTGTGTAATTGTGCCTCTATGTACTCTAGGAGTTCCAGCTATATGAGGCACCACTCTTGTGTGTGATTTAAATTCCAAGTCAATCATTCGCTCCAAATTCTCCTGTGACCACTGTCACTTTGCCAAAGTGTCAAGAACTCCATAGTGCTCCATTGATGCTGAAATTTGGAGAACATACTCTTTGACTCTCTGGCTTTCCAACGAGCCATCAAGCGCGTTCTAACTCCATCGTTTGAGTGATCTACAAACGTCATTGCAGCAGTTAGAATTCTGCCCATATCTCTGCCAGATTTGGGACAGTGACCCAAGATCGAGTTTTGCACGTGAGAATTCTTGCTCCAAGCCTATAATCTGTCATAATCAGTGTGCTGCGGCCTTGGTAGGACCTCATTTTTAACCAACACCCTTTGTCTCCCTGGAGAAAAACCCTCTCTCAACGCCCGTCCCTCCCTCAAGCCGTGCCTCAACGACCGAACCCTCGGAATGAGCGAGGGGAGGAGTGGAAGAGCTCTCGCCATTGAGCGCGCACTCCGCCACACCTCCCTCCGCGGTCGAGCACTCCTCCTCAACGCCATGTGCGGCCGCTGCTGCACTGAGGCTAGGATGACTAGTACGTCGCTTCCCGGCGTCAAGAAAGCCCTCCTCTCCCTCGTTCCCTCGGAGAGGGAAGGGCGAGACGACGTGTCCCGGGTACTCCTGAAGTACGTCGGAAAGCGGTAGGCCGTGAGGGAAGATGCGCGCAGTGCAATCGGGCAGCAGCACTACAACGCCGCCCTCCGCGCCAGGAGCAGGGGAGGCAGGGAAGGGAGAGGGGGGAGAGCGACGGAAAAACCCCATTTTGTGCGGTCCGGGGTGACCGGTACTGCGAGGCTGTGCGGGGTGGTGCCTATGGTGCTGTCATATTCCGGATGGAGACGAACGAGTTATTCCTGAGGTGATGGCGTGAATAAGGCGACTGCCGCAAATGTCCAGGCGCTGAGGAGACAATTCGAATCGAAGGGAGCGAGTGAGGGCAATATGGGTCACGCGGCAAGGAGGGCGGATCGGCACGGGAGAGACTGGCGCTTAGGGGTTGGGCGGCGCGGGAGCAAGAGCTGTTCCCTTCCTACCCACCCCTGTCCCCCACGTCGCTCAGACCGTCCCCCGCTGGTGGTCGTTTCGTCGTATTGCGAGGACAAACAGACGGAAGTAACCGACCACTCGAGTGCGGGATTGACTTGTGCTCCGCCACCGATCCCTCACGGCGTTCGCCAGGCTGTCGGACAACTTGCAGTCTTGTCGGTGAAGACAGCGGCTGGAGTTCGCCTGCCAGGTTCTGCTTTCTACTGCAGCCGATGCGCTGCGCAGCAGAAAAGAAGAGCGGCTCCGCCAGTGAAGAATGCTGGCCAGCTCGTTTGAGAGCTGCGCGATCCGACGGTTAGCAACCCTCCCAGCGACTGGCCGAGCCGCCGGAGCGGAAGGACGCTCACACGGCCATGAGAGAGGACTGTTTGTCGCACTGGAGTCTGTCGCACTGCACTGCACTGCACTGCAACTGGGTGCTTGCAGTGCAGATTGCAGCTTACACGGCAGATAACCGCCACCGTGAACGCCAGCAAACGTGCACGATTTGGGGGTCGGTGTGTACAGGAGGCGGCAGCGTAGGTCGCACGCTGCATTCCTTACAAGTACGAATCTACAGCTGCTGAAATTGGATTTGTTTTTTTTTTGGGCCTTCGCCACGGAGGAAAAACCCAAACCGCACTTAGCGCACGCCACCAAAAACGTGCTTTGGCGATGACCAAAGTACCATCATAGGCCGGGAATACTCCTTAGGACCCGTGAATGCACCATTTCATTTAGTGTGAAACTTCAACCCACTAACCAACCCCCGCCTCCAACCTCACAAGGTTGGCAAACTGCCGAAAGGCTGGGCCCCAACTACCAACAGTGGGTGGGATAGAGTGTTCAAAGGCGTCAGTCTATCACGCAAGGAAAGAGATGGAATAGAAAGATATGGAAGGGGTGAGAGTGGCGCATCTCCCCGAGCACATAATGGACCCCTCATGGGATGGGGAGGGAGGGAGTGTAACCGTGTAGAGACCATGACAGCGGGTGAAGAGAGGGAGAGAGGAAAAGGAGGCCATGGAACGAGGTGAAGGTGATGGGCATTGGGGCGCCCATGGCAGAGGTGGAAGCACGATGTGAGCAACCATAAGGCACGCAAGAGGGGCGTGAGGAAGGGGGGCACATGACAAAGGAAGGGGAGAGAGCGTGAGTGTTGGAAGGGTTAGGAAAGTTAGAGGCTAGGAAGATGGATTTAAAGTAGTGGAATGTAGACATATCTAGTACACCTCCCTCCCCCCCCCTTGGACAAGCCATCATCTCCCTATTATGCTTATTGTTTTAGGGTTCCATGGGGGGGGGTTAGTATGGGATGTTGAGAGGTGTCCTCACTTCGCAGATGCGGAAATCCAGTGAAACGATTTCTTCCTTTCCAGCAAGGAGGGAGGCAATGTGGTTCTCCTCATGGATGTGGAGGAAGCATGAGACGATTCTATTATTGTGGGCATTGCAATGAGGGAGAGTATAGGCATACTCTTGAGGGAATTATCCGTTGTTAATGAGTACCATACAGAAGTCACTAAATATTTTTTTGACTGAGGGGTTCAACGGAAGCCTATTGTAGAGTTTGGCTTTGACAATAGCGCACGGGACGTCAAGGCGAGCAGAGTCTCTACCACCTCACTACACAAATGCATCGTGTGCATCTGAGAGTTGCCTCTCATGGCAATGCACACAACTCTACATGGATAAAGGGACCTTGGTGAGGATGGGGAAGTTAGGGTCCAGATTCTGGAGCAGGGATGTGCTAGAGGCCTGGGTTGTGGGACAAGGGCAACCACAAACCTTGTGAACAGGTCAAGAGAACTTCAATCACGTCTATCTATCTCTTACTTTAAATCGCTGATGTCCAAGAATTAAGCAAGGGAAGGGGGTGAGCCCGAGGCGGGTGATGAGGATAGTTGGATGAAGTATGCCTTCACCTCCTCCGCGCGGAACAATGGAGGGACATCCTTGCTGAAATCCTTCATTCTGACCTCTCAAAGAGAACCAAGAAAGAGTGGAGAGTGCAGATGGAATGGTCTAGAGAGGGAGGCAGTGAAGAGAATGTGGCAAGGGGCCAATGTAGAGGTGTGGACACTTGCCTCCAGTGATTGCAATATGGGAGACCCAAGAGTAGGACCAAAAGGCGGTGCAAGCCCGATGTCCTTCAAGTTGAGGAAGGCCTTGCATGCCTCCTTGGCCATGCTTGTTTCCTAAATTGAGGGCAATGAAACTCATTTGCTTGCTCCACATGTTGGTGAGCAGTTCATATAAATTGTTCAACATGCACTGCTACATGGCAAGAGGTTTGCTGATTTGCTTTAACATTTCTTCATGAAACTTCTTAAAATTTATTTGCTGATGCCATGGCACTGCTACATGGCGAGAGGTTTGCTGATTTGCTACAACATTTCTCCATGAAACTTCTTAAATTTACCTGATTTTGATCCAGTTTGGCATTGATGGGGGCCTACATTTGATTTTTCTCAGCTTGTGCTACCTACATTTGGGCTTGAAGACCGAGTACATATGCTTTCTTGTTATATCCATGTTTGACTACATATGCTACAAAAAGCTAGCAAATGTGACTAAAGGATCCAATCAATTGTCTAGGTTGGTATGTGCCTCATGTTTTGCTTGAATTTGGGCTTCTTCGTCCATGTTGGTGTGTTATTGCTGCACTTTAACTAGTTGCTACATTTCACACGGGGTCCAAGGGATGCTCCCTCAATCTAGAAAGGTAACTGGAAGAGTTTTAAATGGATGTGAATAGAGGGATACTCCTTCTTTCTTAAATCAGGATGCTCCATATGACCTTTGATACCATGTTGGATTTTGGTTAGGTTAGGGGCTATAACTTCCACAAACGTTTGGAAAAATAGGAGCCTGCTATTCTAGTATAGTTGAATTTAACAGACCTGCTTCACAATCTTTACTTGTCTACTATGTAGTGGACGATTTGATTGAATTTGGATAGAAAACAATTAATACTTAACGCAAAATCACGTTGTTATCAATACAAAATCAAAGATGAGCAGTGACCGCAAAAAAATTCGAAAGATGGTACCCTTTACCAACTTCAGTACTTCGCCATAGGAAATGCTCTAGCCTGAGCTAAGGCTCTCCATATACACCTTCACTATGTTGGTGTAGGCTGGCCCTCTTTATATGTAGTAGTGTAGCTATAGAGGCTAATTCCTAAAGTAGAAGCTGAATTTTGAATGCCAAACAACTCTTAGGGATGAATTCCGTCTTGATGGAGATGAAGTATTTGATAATAAGCTCATAGAAGTGGGCTTATTAAGTAGTATCTAGACTTCATTTAGGTGATGTAAGCGAATGTTTTAGAATCCTTTCACTTATGAAGGGATGCACCTCTTCGTAAAGAGGTACATTTTAATATGGCTTTGTACTTCAGCTCTCTATTGATGTAGCAAAGACGGCCTTAAGGAGGTAAACGTACCCTTGGAAGGGGTCTAGGTGATGGGTGAAAAGTATCCTACTAGGAGGTCTTGTATTGATCAATACTATTGAATACAGACTTTTGAAGATTCCAAATCTTACTGAAATTACTTCTCTAGACTTGGCCAAATTTCCGAAGAAATTGACTCGTGAACGACAAAATGAGCGATCAATTTTTAACACATATAAGTATGCATATGAAACTTTTATGTCCATTGTACATGTACATATGCATATGCATTTTTATATGCATGAGCATATGTATATGCATATGTGCATATGCATAAGTGCATATCCACTTGAACATATGCACATGTAGAACACATATGCCTGTGCATATGATCAGTGTATTTGCATATAAAGAATTCATATGCATATGCATATATGCTTATGCAAAATTCATATGATCTTCCTCATGTGCAAAAACACTGCATATGCATATGCACTGTGCATATTCACGGTGTATGTGCATATCCATGTTCATTGTGCATATGCATATGCATATTCATATGCACAACACATATCCGTACGTGTATACATTATATATATGCATGCACTTTGACTATGCATATGCATATACAAAGTGCATATCCATATGCATGTGTAGATGCATATGCCATGTAGATGCATATGTAGATGCATTTGAGCATGCACTTGTGTACGCATATTCTCACAACATATGCATAGTTCATAATTGTTTATTAGATGTTTTCATTCTCCAGTCCATCCGCCGTCCCTCAACTGATTTAAGAATGTTGTGTTTGTAAAGTGTCAGCTAGTCCTTTAAAGCATATAACATTTAGTTTACCCGCCAAGACTCACATATCGACATGGACATGGAAATGGTGAAGAGGGCACTTGCATTACGTGTCCATCAGATTTGTTCAAAACACTTAAGTAATTTTCAGTGTTCATTTTAGTTGATCAAACTTCCAACAAGAGTGAAGACAACAATCTGAATTTCACAATGACAATGCTAGATGGCAATAGACACATTATGCATTGATGATGGGAGTAGTGTTGTTTCAGAATATGGAGGGATTACCTTGGTTCATGCAGACACAAGAAGAGTGGTTTCCTTATGTAGATGATGTACCATGTGACATTGTGTTGGGCCGGAATGCATCCATTATTGGTGGTATTCACTTAGTCTTCACTTGCACCCGCCTTGCTCCTTATTCTTGGCACATTGCCAAGAGAATTGCACAATAATACAGAATCAAAATATGTATGTTTAATGCTTACGTTATTTTGTGTATGCACACAACATTGGAGAATGGATTGAGGCATGTGAGGGGTACAACATTGTGAAAGGCCAGGCACTAGAGTACAACCTTGGTCATCTATTTACAAGAAATAATGGATTGTCTTCTTAACATTGGAGTGCACTCTACATTCTCTTGTCTTGTTATACACATAGCACATTGAAGATTTTTGAGAGTTTGAACACAAAATTGATCAGATTTTGAACACTATTTCCGTTCTAACACCTAGTTTTGTGTGGGTGGAAAGGAAAACTTTGATCAATTCGATTCATTGACAAGCAAAGACGTACACAAGCATTAAAAAACCAAAGTCACAAGGGTTGTACACAATTTACTTAGAGTTTGTGTTAAGATACGCAGTGAAAAATGACGTAGCCCATAGGAGGCAAGCAATCATGACAAGCAAGAAACGTGGGTTGGTGCTACACATTATGGACATGTGAGACATGACATACACTTGTGGCATGTACCAAGATCACTTATTTCCATGTGTCAATGCAATCACGTACCTACTCCATGAAAAGGGCATGAAGATGACCAGTGTCTCTCAACCAGCATACCAATCATTTCCTTGGAATATAATGAATAGTGGTGAGCTAAATCTCTTGATGTATGAGATATTGACACCTTTTTATTTTCATGCACATGTTACTCACCCATTACAAATAACACTTCATAAGTCATTGAAAATAGAAACTATTAGCATAAGGTGTAAGAAGAAGTGATTCCCCAAGAATATTGAATAGGATTGTCCTTCTTAGGTGCCAAAGAGAAGGACGGAGGAGGTTGAAGCCACACATTATGAGGGTCACGGGGCACACGTACAGTACAATTATGGGAAAGATGATGCACTTTATAACGGGAAGCTGAAAACTCAATAACAATGGTTTGTATATAAGATTTGAAGGAGGCACTTTGGAAACCTTCTTACCAAATATGCAAAGATTCTCCTCATGCAACACGCTTTTCCACACTCCTAATAATTCCTATCTCACAATGCATTCATTTTCTACATATTCATTTTTACCCCACCTCCCCAACGCCTTCAATCAGTACACCCTTAAAGAGTATGTAAGGAAACATAAATTATTTGGAACATGTTTGAGGCCTAGTTTATTTGCATGTGTACACATGCAAGCACATATTGTCTTCTAGACAAGAAACCTTTGGACCTTAAGCACAAACCATGGTGCCGAAGGAATGGGTGAGTAAGAAGAGCAACACCAACATTAGTAGCAAAAGTGATTTCAAAATGAGCAACTAGAGCATTTATAGGAGAAGTAACTGCAATCCCACCAAGAAAATAGCGAAAACAGAAAACTATAGAGTAATACGAGGAATGAACGCAATGATAATTTTAATCACAATTGCGATAGTAGCAAGAGAAGTAAGATTAGCAACATCAGTAATGATAAGCAACAAAATAAATTCATGCATCATAACACTCTTACAGGTTTTTGAGATTTTATGAACAAAGAAACATTGGGAAATTTTTAGCATAGTGAATCTGGTGAGGGGTCGTGAAAACGTTGCACCACTATCATAAAGTATCCAAGTCAAGAGAAAGGGGTAAAGTCAACATGAGTTTGAAGCATGCAATTATAGTCCTGGGAATATAGCTGATGAAGTGCCCTCGAAGTTATATTCGTATGTACTATGAAATGTATTTACAATTACAACTTTCCATGAGTTACCCATCTCTAGCAAAAACATTTGTCTTACATTCACTTTTGTAGGCTACAATAGCTTGGTATGTCAAGTAGAAGAGTATGGGTTGGCATATTCACACCAACACATGCCAAAACAACAGAAAACAGTGTATGAATTATGTTTAGTAAAATACTTACAATGATGAAAAAATTGTACAATACTTCATGTTTCGGAGACAATGATGTGTTACATAATGGATTATAAAAATAGTTTCCGCAGTTCTTAAGATCATCTAGGGCTATTTTAATGGACACAGTTTATTGTGTAATACATTTCATACAAGGCTCAAAGAATGCATAACATTTCATTTTGATGACAGTCTCAAATAGATATGTTTGGGAATATTGCAAAAAAACAACTAGGTTGTCCATGTCTTCTCCTCATAAAATAAAAACTCTTACCAAAAGAACAATGTAAAATAGTAGTGCCAAATGTTTCATTCTATTGTAATGGCGGGTTTCCACAGTGAGCACACATTGATTATGGGGAAACCTTAAAATAAAGTAACTAACTTCAATGTAATGAAGTGTTCAAGAATTCTTAAGGTGTTTAAAAGACTGATATCAAGGGGATGAGGCAAGAGCAAAGAGAGATCTGTGGAACAATTTTGAACTGTTAGAAACTTAAGTGAAGTAACAATGGCAAGGCAGAGCCTACATAGGCGAGTCCTTTTACGCAAAGGGAAAAACAGCTCAACCATCATTAATTGTTATCAGAGACGTACCTGAGCATGCCCGCTCTATTTCCTACAAGTTAGACAGCTCCAATCCAAACGATGGGTCTCATTTTTCATAAATCTATAATGTTTTATCACGACTTTGCAAGCAGAGTATGCAGGACGTGGAGACATGATGACATAGTTCCCACAAGAATTGTGCATCTCACTATCACTACATTAACACCACTATGCAAGAAAGTATGGAGTATGTAGAGACATGAAGAGACAGCTCCCACAAGAATGGTGGGTCTCGCTGTCACTAATTTTAACACCACAATGCAAATGAAGTACATAGAAGTAGACATCGTAGGTGAGGTGAAGGAGGAGGAATCGTGCAGAGAAAGTGACAAAGAGGTGGACGAAATTGTAGTAAATGGGAGGGGAGGAGAAATGGTGCTGTTAAATGTGAGTGAGATGGAGAAGGCGAGGGGGAGGTGGTGGCAGAAGAAAGGAAAGAAGACTGTGACTGAGCGAAGACGAATGAGGCAATGGGGTGGTCAGAAGGAGTAACAATGAAGAGAGAGGTTAGCAAGGGAGAAGGGAGTGGAGGGAAGCATGGAGGAAGAGGAAGGGAGAGAGGGTGTGAGGAGTGTGGTACGGGAAGAAAGGGAGAGAGATGATACAAGACAAAGGGGGAAAGGGGCACAGAGGGAGGTGAGGGATAGGAGCAAGGAAGAGGGGCTAGGTGAGGGGAGGATGGCGGGAGACGGGAATGGTGAAAAGGGAACACAAGTAGCAAATGGATTGGAGGAGGGAAGAGGAAGGAGGGCAAGAAAAACAGTAAGAGAACAAAGACTGTGGTGGACGATGGCAAGTGAAAGAGAGCAGGCGGAAGGTGGTGCAAACGTCAAACAGATGACATCTGTGAGACCTTGGACTATAAAAAGCAAGGGGAGGGGGCACAACAACTCATGAATAGTAGCAAGACTGACAACTTGGACAGCAAAGGCAGGAAGAGGCGGAATAACAGAAAAAGGAGACAATGACACAGGGGAAACATTGCGGAGGCTATAAGGCACCCAAAAGGGAAGGCAATGCAAACAATGCTATTAAGCGTGTTGTGGGGTTGCATAGTGGAGCAGAGAAGAGGAGAAGGAGCGAACGTGGACACACATGTGCCACGAGCGAAGAGAGGGAGAGACGGCGGGAAGGAGATGGCAATCGAGGAAGGACACAAGACCAAGAGGAAGACAGTTGATGCACCGAAGGGTACATAGTGGGGAGGGACACACAGGGAAGCAAGAGGAGAGAAGAGAGGAAGAGGACTGAATACACCACAAAATGACGCAAAGACAAACGAGACACCATGTGGCTATTGGTTGGGGAGAGAGAGAGAGAGAGAGAGAGAGAGAGAGAAAGAGAGAGATAGAGAGATAGAGATAGAGATAGAGAAAGAGGGAGAGAGAAAGAGAAGCAGAGACAGAGACATAGAGAGAGATAGAAAGAGAGGGAGTGAGAGAGGTTGAGAAAGAGAGAGGGGGATAGACAATGACATAGATAGGGAGAGGAGAGAGAGAGAGGAAGAGAGAGGGAGAGAGAGAGAGGGGGGAGGATAGAGATTTAAAAAGAGAGAGGAGGTAGAGAAAGAGCGAGGGAGGGGGGAGGAGGAAGGGTACAAGGGGGGGAGGGCAGGGTGGAGGGACCACAAGGGAAGAAATGGGCAAAAGGGGGCACAGGAGAGGTGGAAAGGCGGGTAGGATGAGGGGGGACCCAAGAAAGTAGGGAAAAGAGGAGGAGGGGAAAAGAGCAAGTGGTGCAGAGGGACGTGCTACGAGAGGGGGGCAGGACACGAGAAGGGAAGTTGTGAGAAGGAAGGGAGAGAGGGGAGCTGGGCGGAGTGGGGGGAAGAGAAGAAGAGGGAGAGAGAGAGAGAGGTTCGGAGAGGATAAGAGAGAGAGAGGAAGGAGAGGGAGTGGGAGAGAGGGAGT
The DNA here is from genome assembly GCA_023375785.1 of Penium margaritaceum. Taxonomy (NCBI): domain Eukaryota; kingdom Viridiplantae; phylum Streptophyta; class Zygnematophyceae; order Desmidiales; family Peniaceae; genus Penium; species Penium margaritaceum. Next base: position 24,108 of record SZWC01003147.1, on the reverse strand, counting down.
GTAGGAATGCTGGTGGGATCAAGATAGGGGAGATGGGGATGGGGACGGGGGATGATTTGGGGGAGGGAGGGAGAAAGAGAGGAAGAAAAAGAAAGAGACAGAGGGGAGGGGGCAGGAGAGAGGGGGGGAGGGAGAGATTGGCAAAGAGGGAGGGAGGGCAGGGGCGAGGGCGGGATTGAAAGATGGGGTGAGTTAGTTGGAGGGGGCTGATGGGGGTGAGGGATAGAGGGAGGGAGAGAAAGATAGAGAGAGATAGAGAGAGGTACAGGATGGTGAGGAAGGGAGTGAAGGAGAGCATGAAAAGGGGAGTCATGATGAAGGGAGAGGGAAGGGGGATGGAGGGGGAAAATGAGAGTGTGGGAGAGAGGGAGGGGAAGAAAGGGATGGGGGGAAGGAGGAATTAATGTATACACAGATTGAAGAGAGGGAGAGTGGGGCAAAGAGGGAGATGGGAGGGGAAGGATGAGAGGAAGGAAGCAAGGGAGAGGGGAGAGGTGGAGGACAGGGTCAAGGGAGAGGGAGGGGGAAGTAGAGATTAGGAGATGGAGGAGAGGGACGGGGAGAGGGAGGAGATGGGCGGACAGGTGGGCGAATGGATAGTTGGGCGGCGGTTACATGGATAGATGGATGAGCAAATGGACGGACGGGAATTACAAGAGGGGAGGGGAGGGATGAACGTAAGGCAGCAAAGGAGAGGAGGTAAGAAAAAGAACGAAAACGAGGGAGGGGGAGGGGGGAAATTGAGCGAGGGAGTGGGGGAGGGGGAGGGAAAGGAGGAGGTGGGGAAGGGGGACATGAGAATGGACACACAAAGGGATGAGGGGGAAGATGGAAATGAGGGAGTAGGTGGGGGAACGACAAGAGAAATGGAGTAAGGGAAAGGGAAAACGAGGCACAAAAGGAATATGGTGGGAAAAGAGCATAGACATAGGGAGTGCTCAGAAAGGAGGGAGAGAAGCGAAAGAGGGGGGGGGCTCCTATCGTGGTTTTAGGGGGGGTCACCACTTCCCTTGGGCAGTAACAGGTGCTATTGTTGTGGCTACGGTTGCTTCTACTGATACTAATATAGCAGCCGCCCCCAATGGTGCCCTTGCTGCTATGGCCATAATGGCAACCACAAATGCTACTCTCGCTGCTCCCATCGAAGTTACTACAACAACCACCGTAACTGCTACTGTTGTTGCTACTACTAGTACTCCTATGTGCGACACGAAAGGGAAGGGCGAAGGCACCAATGCGTGCCACATGGTTGGAAGGGGTATGACCTGGAGCATGCCGAGAGAAGAGGAGGGCACCAAACCCTAGGACGACGAGCAACACGATCGCATGAACGCCATCAAAGGGGACGTCAAATACGACAGTAGGCTCCCAACACGATAGAAGGCTGCATTGTGTGCCATGGGTAGAGTGCGCTGAGCGACAAGGATGGGGGGAGGTTGGGAAGCGGCAATGTGTCCTACTATGACAAGCGAGGGAGACAAAGGAGGCAAAAGCGGAGTGAATACCCAGGTCAAAAAACCTAGCATGATGCATTGTTGTGTTAAACAATGATGATTGAAGACCAACGAGAACCGTCATTTTGATGAAATCTGTTTCAATTCTAGGGAAACGATCAGCCATGCTCAGGTCCGTCAGTGATATGTATTAATGGCGGGTGAGGTGATTGTCCCTTTTGCGTTAGAGGACTCGCCTATGTAACCTCTACCTTACCAACATTGCTTCACTTTTGTTTCTAACACTTCAACATTATCCTTAAGCTCTCTCATTGTTCTTGCCTCCTCCCCTTGATCTCGGTCTTTTCAACATAAGGCATACAGGTTTTCGGGAAAGGGGTTGAATTTTCAGCCTTTTATTTCTGTCTTGCTAAAAAGACACAAAAAAAAGGCTAACCGACATTAAGACAAGGAGTACAGAAGGTATCAATTTATATGCTATGATCTCATTTTACAAAAAATCGACATCGTTTGTATGATTTGTTCAAATTCATTTTCTCTCTCAAATATAATTCTGTCCTTAGAGATAATGGGAAAGACAACATGGACAAGCCAACGTTCAGATATGTTTCTTGATAACATGTTATCTCCACTTTTTGTAGGTTGCCACTTTAAGTGAGAATTTTAGGGTGCTCACTTTCACAAGGGGATGAATTTAAATGTTATGGTCGGGGTTGTTGTGCTTGCGATTGACCGAGCATTACATTTACATTTCATGAAATAATGTCACCTGGTCTTTGGAGATTGTAAGGGGGCAGATTGTCAATCGAACTCTAATTTTGTATAACCATGCCTTCTCCGAAGTAATATGCCATTTTCTAGCTACTTTCTTGAATTTCACTTGACGTGTGTTGACTCCATAGTTGTTGATGCTTAGCCAAATGTTTTTACAAAATTAGCAATAACATCTCGTAGGAAGCACCCATTTGTAACATTTATGATTTGTGGGTTTTATTAAAGTTTAGGCACCTCATTGTCGTTACCTTGCAAGCCAAGAGGTTTCTTTTGTGAATTACATAATCGATTTGGCTAGGATATCGTGAAAATGATTCCTTACTAGAATCATGAGCTAGGCACTTTGAATTAGCTATTTCAAGCAAATTAAAAGGTAAAAGCCACCTTTCGACCCTTCATTTTGGAATTTTGATTTTTACCGTCAATGGTAAATCATTTTATGTTAAAATGGAGTTTCAAACAATTAACAAGTATAACAGTATTGGTATTTGTTGTTTAATGAAAAAAAAATTGTTACATGGAAGAGGTTTGGGAATATTTTTTTTGGTGTTCATTAAAGGAAAAATCTATCATGAAGAGTGATGTGTTATGGGTAGGTGCAATTCCACAACAGCAGATTTATTGATGGTTGATTGATAGCACTTGTTGTTAAGTTGAAGTTGTTGAATTGTGAAGATGTGCCACTTGTGAAGATGCAATGGGTATAGTTCAAGTTGTCCATATGTAAATTGCACCTTCTTTATCAAATTGATTGATAAACCAGTGAAGATTGACGGGGTTGTCATTCGAAAATGAAAATGTAGGGTTTTTGCCTAGGCATGCCGACAATATCACAACATTTGTTGGAATTGCGTTTAAAATCTAAGAAGAAACAAGAAAAAACAGAAATAGGGAATGAAAAGACTTCTAAAATGTTTAGACCCACTGTAACGAATCATCCAAAAAACCTTCCCCTCAACCATTTCTTAAATTTAGTAGTTACTAGTCGCATCCATGGTGTCCAAAAAGAGTTTCCTCACTTTTGAAGGTTGTGTTACACATGCTTTGCTACATTCAGCTGCTTTGAAAACATCCATATTACATAATCCATGTTTTTTTTGCTGCATCAAAGCCTTTCACCTTCTCCCAATGTTGAACTTAGGGTTCATTGCTTCAGATTGCGTGACTCTGGAAAGTGATGCCTTGAAGTGAAATATATTTAAAACTTTTCTTGTGGCCTACAAAATTCATAAAGTTTTTTTACAATGCGTAGAACTAGTATATGAAATTCGACATCCAGATACATATTTCATCATAAATAAGAGCTTGAGAATTGTGATGAAGAAATGCTTTAGAATGAAAATATATGTAACATTACTTTCTATATTTTTAAACATCATAGAGAAGATGAGATAATGCAAACAAGAAAAATATTGAGACAATGAATTATATATGAAGAAAATGTTTTCTTTTGTAATAGTATCTCATCCATTTATCATGACAAGCAAGAAAAATGAATGATGAAATAATGATCAACGTTTCTAAAAAAGAAACTTTTCTACCAAAATCTTTAGATTTGTACAATATTAAGATTTTTTTTATATTCATTTATCATTGGTTTCCAATGAAATGCTTGATTCTATGACAATCTCCTTTCAATATTGTTTTTCTTTTATCAGTCGCTACAAATCTTTGATTTTAGAAAGTTTTCAACCTTCAAATTTCTCTTGTTTTTTATTCCTCATACTTCATTGCCAGCTGAGGTGGTTAACAAAGCCCTTGGTACAGTTATGCGCCAAAACTGGCCGCGTTTTTATGTTCTCTTCTGTCTACAGCCGACAATCCTTTATCTCTTCTGAATTTGGCCTTCTTCGTACGTCTATTTACAGTTTTCGACAACTTCTATGCTCTTCAAAATGCTGCCGTACTGTGACAGAGAGAGTTTTAAGTATATGGCCAACGTTTCACGGCTGTGTTACTTATGCGGCCATATCTAGAATATCACGTCAGCAGCTTCTGACAGACGCCATTCATACGTGAAGTCCTTCGTCCGCACTCCCCACACCCCCCCCCC
>SZWC01003147.1:2009-14509 GCA_023375785.1 Penium margaritaceum | reverse complement strand
CCATTGCGAAGAAAATGTGCATTCCGAAACACGCCATGATTTGAGCACACGCGCTTCGAACCCGCGTAAGCACCAAGGTAGTCGATTGCATTGGTGCATCGCGTCTTGGCCCGCTCCTGAAGCGCGCTGTCTCCATCTGGAGGCTGCAGATTCGCATTTCAAAGCGACGCTCATCGCCAGCTGCTTGTATCTTGTCGTTTCGGTCACACTCGTCGTCAGCACAGTGTACGGACAGCCCGTGAAAGTCTGTACGGCGGTTGCTGCCTTATGGCTGATAGCCGTCCACATGGGCGACCAAAAGCTCTCGGCCGCGCCTGGAAACTCTCCACTAAGGTCATCGAGGGTGCGCCTGGTAGTCGTTGGTTTCCGTGGTTGGTCGAACTTAACCAAGGAAACCAACGAAATCGGAGGCTTCGACGTTGCTGCATTGTGTAGCGTGGTTGGGATCTGCAATTTTCAGTCATAGCGACGAAATTTGCGGGGAAAAAAAAACGAGGGTCCTGTTTAGGAAATGTCGCATCGAATTGCTATTCGCGGTCTCAGTGCAAATCGCAGGTTTGTGTGCGGCCGCTCGTTAAACATGGCTGTTTGAACGTCACTGCGACATTTGAAGTCGAGCCACTTTCAGTTTTAGCAATGCACTCCTCCCGATTATTGTTTTCTCGTTTTTTTCGTAGGTTTGCATGTTGAACCACGGTCCACCAGCATAAGACTGCAGATTACAATCATACGAGACCTCTCCCAAAAATAGGCCCTAGGGTGATGGCGAAGGGTTGGGGCGACGGCCGGCGGAACGGGATATCTGCGACGGGCTAGGGTGACGGCCAGCGGAATGGGTAGCGAGGGAGGAGCGAGGACGCAACCACGGTCCAACCGTGGTTGGACCGTGCGTCGACGATCATGCAAGAGCCGAGCGAGGCTCGTAGGGACGCTTGGATAGGCAATGGTGCGGGGCGATGTGTCCCATACCATGGAGAATGGCATGAGCATAGGCCTGCGGCTGCTCAGGACGAGATGGAGGCGAACGGACGGCGGATACAGGCGAGCACGGCCAGCACATGTGTTGAATGACACATGTGTCATACAGCACATGTGCTCAGCTGAAAACATGTTGTTTAAAAACGTAAAAACAGGTTTCCACATGAAAAACTCGATATTCCAACCAAGAAACTCAACCAAACAGCCGCGGGTTGAAGAAATTCGACCAACCACGGAAACCAACGACTACAAGGCGCACCCCGAGTAAGAAATGTTCCTCAAGTGACGCGAGTTAGCCGTCACGACTGGCAAGGAACTGCGGTCTCGCAATCGGCAATTTTTTGCAGGGTTTGCGACCGCTGCATAGGATTTTGACATTTTTCGACTTTGTTTTGCCAAAACTTTCAGACATTCTCCTGCTTACTGGATGCATGCATTCAGTTTCCAGCGGCTTATCCACGTGACGGCCTAGGTTTTCACGGCCAACTCGCTTCATGCAAGTTACGTGAGTTAGTCGCTGTCGATTATCGCTGTTGAGCAGTCCCCCTCCACCCCCCCATCCCCCCCCGGCATGACGCCAAAGCCAAACGTAGTCTGTCGTCCGTTCAACGGCCCACAATCCGCGTAAAAAAGGCTTGCAGAAAATATCCAGATATCCCAGAATCAGAAACGGAACTCGCCAAACCCACCGTCGCTGAAGAGTTAAGCACAGGTCGCCCCGCCTTTCATTTTTTGATCCCCAAAAGCCCCGTCTTTAATTTTTTGGTCACAGTAAGCCCTGCGATGGCCCGCGTGGTAGATTGTTTCATTACAATATTGCCCGACATGAGGGGTATATTGTAACATCACAATACACCCCGTTTTCATATTCAGTCATCTAAGGTATTTTTAGCGTTTTTCCTATTTCTCGGAACACGATCTAAGAAACAGATGGAAAAGCCTCTTATCGTCAGGTGTCGTCTCTGAATTGCTCGCGTGTTTGTTTTTCAAATCCCCCTCCCCAAATGACGTTGTGCAATGTATCCGCCCACCCCCCCGCCTTTTTGGAAGGTCTCATTTACTTCATAAAAATGTTTGATAACAATAACATTTTTATATTGAGAGATTACACTGAAGTCGCAAAATGAAAATGTCTGGACAATGACCATTTACCCGACAGGGTACCTTGTCACCGACACTCTGGCTGCGGGGCGTCCGGAAATCAAAGTTTTGAAGTCGGGGCTTATGGAGATCAAAAATCAAAACACGATGTGAATGGAAATCAAAATCCTTCGAACAGGGTGGATAGCATTTTCAAAAATCCGGAACGGGGTACCTTGTAACGTTGCCGAAAAGGCTTCGAACGTGACTCGGGTAAGCCTGTCGAGGAAGGTGCGATGTCGCTTCCGCGTGTATCGAAATCGAAGTCGATGAGCTTAGTGGAAATTTGCCAGTTGTGGCCCAAATCGTTGCCTCATTGTTACAATTCACTCATTGGTGAACCTTGTTGAGCTGTGGATGCTTATTACCTTGCGGGCTGGGTATGTCTGACGTCATGAAGAGCTCGATACGAGCATGCTTTTGACAGTGTCGACGATTGAAATATCACACTTGTTGGTTCAAAGCAAGAAAACGGGAATGAAATCAATGGCTGCAGATAGGGGGTGCAGTTATGGGGTACCCCGTTTTCAAAATTCAAAAGCGATATCCACCCAGTGAAGCAGAATATCATCTCCATGCGCTCCTGGTCTCGGATTTTTATTTGTAAGAGGCCCCAGTTTGAAACTTTGAGCTCAGACTGCCCCGCAGACAGTGTATCAAAAAAGAGGTATCCCGTTGGGTACGTGGTCATTTTTCTTAAGTGTCCATTTTATGACCTTGGCGTATTCTTGCAATGTAACAAAGTTTTTGACATACTTTTCTATAAGCACAGAGGTGGGATAATTTTTAATTTTCATGACAAAAACGAGGCCTTGTGATGTGAGCTGGCCTTATATTTTTGCTAACGTTTTTGAAATGGTTGTCTCGTACTATTTCGGGCGAGGTATTTGAGTATATTCTAAATACCTTGTACTTTTGGGGTATTTTGAATCGACACAAAGTACACCGCGGGGCACGATTACTACACACAGGGCATCTTATGACTAAAGTTCCAAATTTGGGGTTCTGTATGCTCAAAATATAAAACTCGGGGCATCTTGTGCCTAACGTTTCGAAGTCGTTTGGGTTGGCGATATCGGTGCCCAAACCCGGGGTAAATGGATATTTTCCTGGCAGGTGGAAATGGGTGAGTGGGGAACTCGAATTCTCAAACCCATTTATGATGTCATGAAAGACGAAGATTTTGAGCATCTGATCTACGGTTCAAAATCCATATAGTAACATATGGAATAAATCTCTCGTCATCTCTACTCATCTTTGACGACCGATGTCTTGTCGTCAGGCAATTGTCACGGCTCTGAACCTTTGTGTTAAGGGAATGATGCTGACAAGTGCCCTTGATACATTGCGTCCAATGTATGTGAGGGGATGTTGGCGTGTTAGGGGGAAGAGAAGCTCTTTGGGGTGTTGGAGTGCCGGTTCCTCTATTTGTGAGTAGGATTGTGGTCGTTAGGATGGATCTTATGAATCACAGGTGAAATATCTCACGACAATAATTTCAATCCAATTTTCAGAAATACACCAGATTTCATCGCAAGTATTAAGATGATGACGTCATGAAATGGGTGGGTGAAATTGTGTTTCCCACTCACCCCTTCCCACCTGCGGCTAATGAGATGCCTGTCCCAAGGCTTGGGTTTGGGGAACAGAGGAGTAAGGGGAAATCATTTTCCCAGCCACCTTCCATATTTACGGTGGCCACTATCAAAGTTAAGGGCACTACTAACGAAACATTGTGCTTATGGGTGAGGCTAGGAGTCTGAGTCTTTAGTTGCCTGCACCGCAGCTGGATTGTTAGGTTCGCGTATTTGGCCGGTGAAACTCACACGTGTATGCACTCATTTTTCTCTCGAGTACACGTAGTGATTACCCGCAAAATTTGATTCTGTGTATGACCTCCCCAACGTTCGGAAGAATACGACTCCCCTATCCACTGACATAAGAATTTGACATTTTACCCACGCACAATGAGAAAACGCAGCATGTCCATGCTGCATGTGATGCAGCGTCAACATGTTGACATCATCACTTGCTTCAAACATTCACAAACCCCCCATTTGAGGGGTTTGTAAATGTTTGTTGGAGAGAGTGCCTATGGTTGGCATGGGGGGTCCCAGCATCCCCATGCGTTGAAAGGGAACCTCTTGGACCACGCTACTCTAGGGCCCAGGAGGAACCTGTGCAAAAATAAAAACCTAAAACCCCAAATGTAATTTGTGGCTGGGTTTGACAAATGGTTGAGTGTGAAACCTCTTTGGCTTGCAATGAAAAATCAGAAAAAAAAACATTAACATTTCTACTCGATCTTAAAAATAGGCATTTTAGCTCGATCGCGATTCTCATGTGGGAGCTAGGTTAGCAAAGGGGTCGACATGCCCCACCTTACTTCGTTCAATCAGCGGCAGCAAGCATGGTGAAGTAAGTGGATTGGGCAGACTGTTTAAGTCACCAAGTAGGGCAATCCTTACCCCCTCATGGATGGGGTATTAGGGTTATTATGCCCTTTTCTCCTTTCAGCTTCAATTTCATCAATTTAAGATGCTTCGTAGCTGGCAAGTTCCAAACATTATGGGGATACCGAAGGCATCTCACACGTCTACAATGGAAGGAGCGTTTCTCCACTTGGGATGATAAAATGTCTTGTTTTCCGCATAGCAAGGGTAGGGCGGTCTGGTTGGTTGTGAGTGGTGAAGAGGGTGAGGTTTAAGGAAGGAAGTTACACAATTGGGGTTGGTCATGTGGGAGGTGTTTATGGAGGTATGAACTAGGGGGTAGTCTTTGTAGTTCATTGAGATGACGATGTGTTGGTTGACCGCAACATGTGTTTTGTTTGCATTTTCAGCCCTATGTCTCCCACTAGAACTACCGCCTTGGTTTCTTGCCATCACCTGGCAAAGAAAATGCAGGGTGTAGCTGAGTGGGGAGCACAAGATTGTTAATAAGATAGAAGGTGGGAAATTTGCGAGATTCATTCTAAATGCGGTGATGAATAATTTCATTTTTAAGTGATTAATACATAGCAAAGGGTTGTCTTTAGTACAAAATCAGAGTGATTTTGCATACTTCATGAGTTGCCACACATTACAGAAAATTTTATACAACATCTTTGCCAAACAAGGTACATGAAGACGCAGTGGAGGATAGACCAAATGTGGGGGTATTTTGAGGGGGGAAATGGTCTCAAAGAAGAGCACAAAACATGGCTGGTTAGTAACTCCAATGACAAAACAAAGGATGTGGCTAATGTAGGACATGAGGTCAAATAGGTGCCGACAATGTATGAAGATATGGAGCATGTCTTCTTATTTTCCATAATATGGAAATATTTTGTCATGTTCATCAAGGAAAAGAGACATGCATGTTCCTCTTTGAAGGGCATGACACGAGACTTCCTTCTACATCTATTGCCTGTGGTGGAATTCACGGATCATGGATGTTCACAAAGAACTTCGACGAAGGGGGTAGTGAGCTTTTTATGATGGACCACTCATGGTAAGGGTCTCCAAGGGTGGGTGTGATGAGTGTTGTGCTAAAGTGAAGGAAACATGCATGTGGAGTATTAAGTACGGCTAGTTGATTGTAGACTCAATACTGTATGGGTAGTGTGTTTGTGCTTTCCGGAACAAGCCTGGGATTATTTGAGGGTATAGGACATACAATGTTGATGTCTGTGGGCTGAAAGGGGCGAAGATTACTTGAGAGGCAAGAGCGGCACGTGGGTTTGCTGTGCATGTGAGAAAGTCTCCCTCAACCTACTCAAGACATAGGACTGGTACTGGGTGTGTATCTTCTACATGCGCGCTATGAATAAACCATGTGCTGTAGGATGTTAGGACGTCTTTAGTGGCAAAGGAGGCATAATGCAATGTCTCTTCCCAACATTCTGAAAGTCTGTTGGTTACTTCATGCAGTACGTTTGATTCATACACTGAGTAATGTATGCAAAGCTCTAACATGGTAGAGGTTAAAAACCACCGTTGTCTTGTGGCAAGAGGATGATAGGCATAGCTAGGTTGACAAGGAATTTGTTGATACTTTGGGTCCAAAAAGGTCTTCCATTATAACGAGTGATTTGAAAATTCTTTTATGAAGGAGGACTTTTGGGAGTAGGGGAGCATCTTTCATGGGATGGAAAACATCATGGAATGCTACTAAGTACATCTTTCATCTACGATTGAGTGTCATGCATTGGGTAATGAGGGGGTTCGAAGACAATCTAGATAAGGGGTTTTCCTTAAGGAAGGAGAGAAATAGTTGGCCGAAGAATCTCCATGAGTGCGTACAACCAAGGAAACATCTTGGTACCCATACAGCATGGAAGAATGTGAGTAAAGTGTCTGGGTCGTGAAGTTTGAGACCGCCAAGGAAATTCGGACAAGTGTATTTTGACATGCTAAAGTGGCAAAAGCAGAGTGTGTCATCAGCATCTAATGCACCCACTTCAAGACTATGTACGGTCCTCTGGATGCGTTGGACGTGCTCAGGTGGAGGGTGTAGAATGGTGGTGTGATAAGAAATGGATGAGAGGAGATAGGCATGTGAAAGGGTGACCCTGTAGAGCATTATTGCATGTGCGGATGCCATAGATTTTGCCCTAAAATCGAAATTCTTTAGTAGAGGGTCCCATGTGAGTAATGGACTAGGCTTTGAGACTAGGAAAACAACACACACATGTTCTAGCAATGCTTTCCAAGGGAAGGGTGTGCGTGTTGGAAGCAAGGGATGTGACCCAATCTCAACGGGGATATTTTTATCTTGCTTCGATGATGCTCAAGATCATAGACATCATGTAGGTTAGCAAGTGAGGGGAGGAGGTATCGGATCTTAGTGATGTCATTGAGGACTGTAGTGACATCATTGGCCTAGGTTTCCACATGGATCGTGTGTCGGTGTGGACATAAGAGTTGTTTTCGTGGATGCAGATGCCCACGAGGCAACCTATTCGACGTTTGTTAGCAAAGGTTCAAGAGGCAATGAAAAAATGGTAGGGGAAAAGGGAAAGCCTTGCCTAACATTGTATCTTACCGCAATAGGGGCTATGAGGTCTTAACAAGTATTCATGTGGTGGTGTCTGTACGTGTTGTTTCAGCCATCTTGAACACTACACCATCTAGCCCACAGTGTTTGAGGACATGGAGCATGTATGATCGGCCGAGGGAGTCATATGCCTTCTTGAAAACAATATCTACTGCAAACTTATTGTGTGGTGAATTTGTTAATGATTTCTATATGCCTATGATATTGCTGATTGTGTGGTAAATATTATAGTAACAAGTAAAGGCTATTTGGTCCTCTTTGATGAGGGTAGGGAGGACAGGTACAAGGGGAAGTTATATTTCCTTCAATATCATCTTGTAGTGTGTGTTGAGGGGAGTCATAGGGCAATATTTGGAGAAGTTGTCTTTAGGACCATTCTTGTGAATGAGGATGGTGGCACTAGAAAAGAAGGTTGGTGTGCAGGTGTGGTCTGTTAAGATTTTTTTAGTGATGTCTCTGAGGAGTGATGAGAGTGAGTCAAAGAAGGCAAGTTAGAACTCACGGGTTTGTCCATTAATTCCTGGAATTTTTTGGGATGTAGGAGTTCTAGGGCAGCATGTAACTCATCCGATGAGAAGGGTTTGTTGATGGTGTGTTGTGAAACTGTGGATGTCTGCGGGAGGAAGAAGGCAAGAGAAAAATGCAAGCATAGGTTGTGGATTGGCGGGCAGAGACAAGGCTAGTGTAGAATGAGTGGGCTTTCTAAGTAATCTCTTCGTGTATGGTGGCTATGGTGCCATGAGGCCTACAGGCATGTGAGAAACGTTTGTGATTTTCTAGCGTGTACATTCAATGTAAGGTACATAGACGGGTATTTCGAGTCTACACAACGAGTGGTTCTAGCTTTGATGTATAAGAAATCCAAGCGGCCTTGTAAGTACAAGTTGACCTCGTATTGTGCTTAGACAAATGGTTCTTGTGTGTTTGTTGCTGAACACTTACTTAGGGGTGTCTTGACGTGGCGCCTCAGCTTGGTGATTAGGTGTTGGAGGTGAAAGATGATTGATTGTCTCTTTCGTGCTTCCTCTTTACTGTAGCGCTTGGCAAAAAAATTGATGGTGGATCTGAGGGTGTCCAAATGGGTGTTTATGGGGTTTGAAGAGGTAAGTACACTCCTGTGATGTTGATTCCTTGCTTGAGGTCGGACTTCCTTGGTGACTGTTGTTCACTTGTTAGAGGCTGTCGGCCAAGGGTTGATCTAAGGAAAGTCTGATTTGGGTGTATTAGCACTGGTCACTGAGACATGAGGAGAGAGGGGTATGCAAGCAGGTGCTTAGGGAGATAGCAAGAGAGTTGAGACATATATTCTATCCAGCCAACTTTAAGACCGTAGGGGAGTGGTGTAGGTGTGTTATTTGCTAGAGGGATGTAGGGAGCAAAAGGCATCTGTGCGGGAGTGGTGTGTGAGGGTATCTTGTACGGCAGGGGACAAGGGGTCGTGGTGGTTATGGTTGTCGTGGTCGAGGGTATTTTCAAGCATGAAGTTAAAGTTAACTACAATGATTGTCTTTTCATTATAGATGGGATCGAGTGCTCATTTTACCTCTCCAACTAAGGCTCATTTGTCATTAGGATTCTGTAGTGACAATGTTTTTCCTACATGCGATCACTTTCAAGACAACAAAACAACCATTTTTTAAGACGAAAAGACGTCCATTTTTCATTGGGCAAATTTTTCATAAGGATTCTGATGTGAATGGTTTTCCTTCATGCATTCGGTATCAAGATGACAAGACGGCAGATGGTGGAGTTGTATGAGAATGTTAAGGTGACGTAAGGGTGGAGTGCAAGGGCTAGGTACTTGCCTCTGAATGAGAAGCCAATAGGAGCTTGACAACTTAGGATGCTTGTTATGAGGTTACAAGAGGATGCATTGTCAATGAAATTATGCATAGGGAGCAAAAGGGAACGAGGGATTGGCCAAGGAATGACTTCAAGTGATGCTACTTCCTTGTGTCATTTAGATTGTTGATGTTAAGACATGGAAGAGATAAGGTACAATAGTAAGGTCCCCTGCCATTGAAATTGGAGCCCTCCCCGAGATAACTACATAAACAATGCTTTATTCATACTCGGCAAGAAAACACATATTTCCCTCTTACAAGCCATCGAAAAAAAATTGTCCACTTGTTGAAGCAAACACAAAAAATTCCCCACCCCCAAAGTATGCAATGCAAAATTGGAGTCCTACAAAACTGCTCCCAAATTCCATATAATACAAAAAAGCAACCCATTGTTGGCGATGCCACATCATCCGCCAAACTTTGGAGTGTAGTGGGCTGCTTATCAATTTTCTCATTCAATTTATCTTTTGTTAAGAAGATGGGATGGACGTTTAAAATATAATTTTGAGAATTATAAAAACTTAAGAAATTGGAAGTATATTCTACATGTGTTTTTTTATGGAAAAACCCATTGTAACTAACATTAATAGTGTTAATGTGGAAAAGTAGACAATGTAGTAGAAAGTTCAATATTCGGTGCAAATACTATAATTGAAGTTTGAATTACATAATTGATTTGGCTATGTTATCTTGAAAAACATTCCTCGCTAGGATAATGAGCTAGGCACTTATAACTAGCTATTTCAAGCAATCTGAAAGGTATAAGCCACATTTTCACCCTTATGCTTTGGAGTTTTTATTTGTACCATCAACGGTACAACATTTGATGTTAAAGGGCGTTTAAAAAGAATAAGAAGAATTAAAATATTGGTATTTTTTGTTTAATTTAAAATGTTTGTTACATGCAAGGTGTGGGAAAATCTTGCTGGTATTCATTCAATGGAAATGGTATCATGAAGAGTGATGTGTCATGGTTGAGTGTGATCCCACAACTGTAGATTTATTGATGGTTGTTGGATTGCACTTGTTTATCAGTTGAAGACGTTGTTCAATGGTGAAGATGTTGTGGAACTTGTGAAAATGCAATGGGTATATTCAAAGAAGTCCATATGTACATTGCACCTTCTTCTTAATCAATTTGATGGATAAAAAAGTGAGTATTGTGAGGGTTGTCATTGGAAAATGAAAATGTAGGGTTCTGCCTAGGCATGCCAGCAATATCGAAATTTTGGTTGGAAGTGCATTTAAAATCAAATAAGAAACAATGAAAAATAGAAATAGGGAATAAAAATACGTCTAACATTTTTATACCCAATACAATGAATCTTCCAAAAAAACGTTACCCTCATCCATTTAACAAATTTAGTTGTTACTTGTCGCACCCATGGTGTGCAAAAAAGAGTTTCCTCACTTTTGAAGGTTGTGTTACGCATCTTTGCTACATTCAGCTGCTTTGCAAACATCCATTTCACAAATTCCATGTTCTTTCGCCGCATTGAAGCTTTTGACCTTCTCCCAGAGTTGAACTTAGGGTTGAATGCTTCAGATTGCATGACTGTGGAAAGTGATGCCTGTAAGTGAAATTTATTTAAAACTCTTCGTGGCCTAAAAAATTCATAAAGTTTTTTGCAATGCGTAGAAGTAGTGTATGAACTTTTGACATCCAGATACATATTTCATCATCAATAAGAGCTTGAGATTTTTTATGAAGAAATGCTTTAGAATGAAATTTGTTGTAACATTGCTTTCTATATCTGTAAACATAAAAGAGATGATGAGATAATGTAAACCAGCAAAATATTCAGACAATGAAGGAAATATGAATAAAAGTATTTCTTTTCTAATAGTATCTCATCCATTAATCATGACAAGGGAGAAAGATGAATGATGAATGAATGATCAAAGTTTCTAGAAAAGAAAGTTTTCTACCAACATCTTTAGACTTTTACAATATTCAAAAAATTCATTATTCATTTTTTAATAGTTTTGAAAAGTTTGGAGGAGTTCTTCTTTCTTTTCTCATTACATGTACATTAAGTGAAAAATGTTTCACAATTGTTTCTACAATTCGAGCATGCTTATTCTCTTATGAGAAAATGAAAATAAACTTACAGCCTGTGTCACAAAACTTTATATTTCAGGAATGATTTTAGTGAAATCAATAAAATACATTACGACATTTTACATTAATAAAAATGTTTTTCACTAGAATCATGAAACATTATTTCAATTCATCCAAAATTTTCCATATATTTTGACCGAAGAAATTCATAAAGAATGAAAAATAAATATTTTTGGCATTTGTATGCTATAGGCACCTATTTTTGTTTGAATGAGTCTTGAAAATGATATTCCCTTGATATAATTTCTTTATGAAACGATTACTGCAAAACTATTATGAAACATATTCTTTTTTATTTCAGCATTAATTTCATATATGAACTTTCTAGTCACTCATAATACTTCATTTCTATAAAATAATTGTTATTTAAAAAAACATTGAGAGGAAGTATTTATTTTGTTACATTTTAAATACAATTTATTATCCTTCTTTGCATACATCTCGTAATAATGTCATGATTAGGAGAGTGTTTTGGAACAAAATCAATTTAGTATATAATATTATGTGGAAACGTTATAAATCAAAAACTTTTGTTGAATTTAATACATTCATTATGAATTTAATTTTGTAGACAGCATATTTGTCCGTTATGCTATGAATGTTTAATGTTTATCATGGGAAGTTATACGTTGAAGAGTTAACATATGACATATTCTGACGTTGTGCAGGTTATCGTTCATCTTTTGTTAATATATTTCATTATTTTCAAAGTATTATGTTCTAGAATTTCCTCTAAAGGACAATACTCAGATGTATCTTTAAGTATGTGAACCTATTTAGAACGCCCTTTTAAGCATGAAGTGAATTACAGGATATAGCAATATTTCACTTGTGTAATGAAATCATCTTTAGGAAGCAAATCATGTTGACTAAGAATTTGATGAATAAGAAACTTTTTATATTCATTGATCATTGGATTCTAATGTAATGCTTGACTCTATGACAATCCCCTTACATTATTGTTTTTATTTTATGAGTTGCTACAAATCTTTCATTTTGGAATGTTTTTGTCGAATCTCCGTTAAGTTGTCAACCTTTAAATTTCTCTTGTTTTTTATTCCTCATACTTCATCGGCAGCTGAGGCGGTTAACAAAGCCCTTGGTACAGTTATTCGATAATAATGGCCGCGTTTTTATGTTCTCTTCTGTCTGCAGCCGACAATCCTCTATCTCCCATGAATTTGGTCTGCTTTGTACGTCTAGTTACAGTTCTGGCCAACTTCTATGCTCTGCAAAATATTGCGGTACTGTGACATTAAGAGTCTTAAGTATATGGCCAATGTTTCACGGCTGTGTTACTTATGCGGCCATATCAAGAATATCACGTCAGCAGCTTCTGACAGACGCCATTCGCACGTGAAGTCCTTCGTCCGCCCTCC
>SZWC01003146.1:157331-194294 GCA_023375785.1 Penium margaritaceum | reverse complement strand
ATGTGAGCCAACCTCTCGAGGAATGACGTCTTGTTATGGTGCAGGCAATGGAGCAGCAACATCGTACACACTGATATGATTGGTATACAAGTATCCAGGGAGGCTGCAATCCATGAGAAATTCGTATTTTTACCCTTTCAGAAGCAGCATTTAGAAACATTCACATAATCACAAAGCCTTGCCCAATGCCTTCTAACCACAAAGCATCCATAAGGTCAGTGGTTCACTTTTGTGGATGTGTAATGAGAAGTGTGATTCTATCTAAGGAGCGATTCCATGTGCCAAATGAGGCGTACTTAGGCTTGTCAGAAAGCTGTGCTAATGTACTTTCTCACTCAAGAATCGATTCAAATAGTCACGTTCTTTGCAAACCTACATTTGCTTCCGTAATTTCTGTCTGTGCAACTTGCAACTCCCTCTCACAAACAGTTGGTCCTACCTAGGCGGCTCTTGGTGAGCCTGATCACCTCCCTAAGGGCTGCCCCAGTTTCCATCACTGGTATCAGAGCTAGAACAAGGCTTTGTCTCATCCTAGAGGCATTCCTTGCACCCTGTTGTGTGAGAGAGCCGTTTGTGGGCTGAACGTTGCATTGCTATGGCGACATCCGCTTCTGTGGTGGCCGGCATCAACATCGCCAAGTTCGAAGGCAAGAACTTCTTCAACAACATGAAGATGGTGCTGATGGAGAAGGGTGTGTGGAGCCAGGTGGATGAGAAGGAGAAGGAACCAGCAAAAAGCTCCTTCTCTCCTGGTGAGGCCCGTACCTAAAGCGAGAAGCATGACTGCGCCCTCGCAACCATCTACGTCCACCTGGCTGAACGACATCAACTCCTTGTTCGTGGGATCATCACGCCAAAGGAGATTTGAAAAAAGCTTGAGTCCACTTATGCTTCCAAGTCAATACTCATGAACATGCAGCTGCGTCTTCGCTTTCACACTGTGAAGATGGATGAGTTTGGATCCATGATTGACTACATCAACATGGTGAAGTCTCTCTCTAACCTGCTTGCTGTGATTGTGGACCGATTCAAGGAGCGTGTGCTCATGCTAACCATCCTCTCTGATCTTCCTAGCAGTGAAACTCCTCTCATTGTTGCCCTGGACCAGCGCGGCGACAAGCTTTCCCTCAACAATGTGGAGGAGAGCCTGCTATTTGAGGAGGAGCGGCGCAACGGAGAGGAGGGCGGAAGCGGACTGGACGTCGCTCTCATCACCAACTCTGGTCATGGGGGTGGTGCTGCACCAACCAGGGGCAACAGCGGAGGAGGGAAGAAGAAGGGGAACTGCCACTACTGCAAGAATCCGGGCCATTGGATGCGCGAATGCTGGAAGAAGAAGGCGGACCTTATGGCTAGAGTGGGGGCGGGAAAGCATTCCGACGCTTCCGCGAACGCAGCAGATTGGGAGATTGGATTTGAGACCACCATCCGGGTCCTGCACATCTCCGACAACAACGCCTTGTTCTGGATCATCGATTTGGGAGCCACGCGGCACATGACGTGTCGCCGGGAGTGGTTTGTCGTCTACACTGCCATCGAGCCTCATTGGGTGTACATGGGGGACAATCATGTACAAATGGTGGTTGGGGAGGGTGAGATTGTGTTTTGTGCTTCCGTTGAGGGTAAGCACATGGAACGTTTTGTGAAGGGGGTGCTCCATGTTCCGGGGCTGGTAGCTAACCTCCTCTCTGTCTCATCTCTCACCTCCAAAGGCATGCATGTTTCCTTTGAGAATGGTGGCTGCACCATCTCTGCCCGTGCAAGCCGTGTGCTTGCAAAAGCAAACAAGGAGGACGGTCTTTACCGCCTCTACTTTGCGTTGGAGAAGGAGGCCGACTCAGCGTTGGCGGCAAGAGAGGGAAAACACAACATCGGCCTGTGGCATCGCCGGCTCGGTCACCTCGGCTTTGGCGCCATCATCTCCATGCAGCAGATGGTCTGTGGCCTGGAGCTCAAGGGGGTGAAGCAGCATGGTGCATTGGCTTGTGAGAGCTGCATTAGAGGGAAGCAAGCCCGAGCTCCTTTCACGGGGGAAGGGAAGGGAGCGGCTGAGCTTCTCTCACTCGTTCACTCTGATTTGTGCAGTCCTATGCCATCACAGTCGCTGTCCGGCAAGTTGTACCTCGTCACGTTCATTGATGACAAGTCAAGAAATACGTGTGTGTCCTTCTTGGCTGGCAAGGATGAATGCTTTGATGCTTTCAAGGTGTGGATTGCTGCTGCACAGAATGAGAGTGGCAGACGGTTGAAGGTGCTTCGCACTGATGGTGGAGGAGAGTAACTCTCTAACGACTTCCGCACCTTCCTCAAGCGTCGGGGGATCAAGCACGAGATCACCCCACCAGGAACACCGCAGCTGAACGGCGTGGCTGAACACGCAAACCGCACACTCATGGAGCATGTTCGGATCATGCTCCAAGACGTGGAGCTCCCACCAACCTTCTGGGTGAAAGCGGTCAACACTGTCGTGTACCTGACAAACCGGAGTCCCACGCGTCGTGGCGCTGATGACACCGGAGGAGGCATGGATGGGATGCAAGCCAACACTGACGCACCTCAAATTCTTTGAGTTTGGCGCATTTGTGCACTTGCCTACCGGCAGGCATAACAAGCTAGACGCAAATTCAGTGAAGGCCGCCTTCCTTGGCTACGACACCATGGGATATCGCCTCTACAACCTCGCTGCACGCAAGATCATCCGCAGCCGTTATGTGGTTTTCTAAGAGGATGTGAAGGGCTGGACTTAGAGCCCTATTTTTGTAGTTCTACTTCCTCCCACACTTGTACCTGAAGTGGGAGACGTTCTTGTAGCAGAAGAGGACAGTGCGGAAGATGGCGGTGGTAGCGGTAACGACAAGGAGGTGGAGGGAGCTGAGAAGGAGAAGGAGCCAGCAGCCAAATCTGATGAGGAGGAGCAACAAAGCAACACACAGCAGCAACCACGACAGTCTGCCCGCATAAAAAAAGGTGCAACGGATAGCGGGGAGCCGCTGAGCTCATCCGAGCGCCTGGCAAGCAAGGAGAGGCCGCTGGAGGAGCTGGTGAACCTGTGCACCGTTCCACCACCAACGGAATCGTTTGACCTCAACCTTCTCTTCCTCACAGTCACCGATGACCCAGCCACATTCGCTGAAGCCATGTGCAGCCCCAAGGCAGCAGATTGGCGTGCCACAGAAAACAAGGAGTATGGTGCGCTCATGAAGAACAGCACCTTGACCCTCGAGGAAGCTCCACGTGGTAGTCGGGTGATCGGGTCCCGATGGATCTGTAGGCGCAAGCGTGGTGCGGATGGTAAGGTGCTCAGGTACAAAGTACGGTTGGTTGCAAAGGGGTATGTACAGACTGAGGGTGTGGATTACAATGAGACATTTGCACCTGTTACAAAGTTCCCATCCATCTGAGCGATCCTCGCTCTTAATGCTGCTATGGACTGGGAGGTGCACCAGATAGATGTGACTTGTGCATTTCTGAATGGTGACCTCGAGGGGGATGTGTACATGGAACAGCCAGAGGGGTATGTGGTGGAGGGAATGGAGGATTTGGTGTGCAAGCTTGTGAAGGCCCTCTACGGCTTGAAGCAAGCCCCGTGAGCATGGTACCACAAGATGGATGAGTAACTGGCTGGCCTTGGCTTTGTGCGCAGTGAAGCTGACCATGCAGTCTATGGGTGCACGCGAGAGGCAAGCCATGTCATCATCTTGGTCTGTATTGATGATCTACTCATTGCATCTGACTCCAAGTCTCTTTTGGACGATGTGAAGCAGTCCCTTGCTGCCAAGTTTGACATGAAAAACATGGGAGAGCTTAGCTACTACCTTGGCCTTCAGGTCAAGCGCAACCGGCAGCAGCAGACTTTGGAGTTGTCACAGAGCACGTACGTGAGCGACATCATCAAGCGCTTCAACATGGCAGGAGCGCGCAAGGCCGCAACACCACTGGAACTGGGAGCAAAGCTGAGCATGACGCAGAGTCCCAAAGGCATGCAAGAGAGCAGCCGCATGGAAGCAGTGCTGTACCAAGCAGCAGTTGGGAGCCTCATGTACGCAGCAGTCGGCACGCGCCTCGACATCAGCCAAGCAATGGGAATGCTCAGCAAGTTTTGCACGAATCCGGGCGTGCCACATTTGGAGGCGGTCAAGCGCGTGCCATGCTACCTTGATAGTAGCAGCAGCCTTTGCCTCATCTTGAATGGCAACAACAGCCCCATCCTCATCGGCTACAGCGACGGAGATTGTGGAGGTGACCTGGACACAAGGAGGTCGACCAGTGGGTTTGTGTTTGTACTCGGGGGAGGTGCAATCAGTTGAAGGAGTAAGAAACAAGAGTGTGTCACCCTCTCCTCCACCGAAGCTGAATACACTGCCTCGAATGAAGCAATAAAGGAAGCCGTGTGGCTACGTGAGCTGCTGGCAAGCCTTGAACAGCAGCAGACCACAGCGACTACAATCTAATGTGACAACATGGGCGCCATTTCTCTAACCAAGAACGCAGATTTTCACGCCCGCACCAAGCACATCGACCTGCGATATCACTTCATCCGCGAAATTGTGGCGAATCAGGTGGTGCAGATCAAGTTCTGCCCTTCAAGGATGATGCTTGCAGACTTCCTAACCAAGCCACTGGCAGTGCACCGCTTTCAGCAGCTGAGGGGACAGTGTCGACTTGTGTGATTTTTATTCTCGCAAAGTGGGAGAATGTTGGATATGGGGTGCCAAGAAAATGTGACCAAAGTGGGTTGCTTGATAAAAATCATAAGGTCCAAACAGTGAATATAGGATGTTTTTTTGGTTATGTAGCACTTTATGGAACTCAATTCGGAGTCTGTTTAAGGGAGATTTGGATTTTCAAGGTTTGGTGGTAGTTGGTCCGGTTCAAGTGACTGCTCCTGCACTAGCAGCACCAATGACGGCCACAATCATTGGCCAGGGAGGTTTGGAGCGGCCTTCAAGGTCGAAAGACGGCAGGAGGACCTTCAAGGAGCTTCAAGGAAGGTCCCCACCAAGATTATTGGTTGTGCACATGGCAGGGATGGTAATTCTCTTGTATGAGAGTGTGACTGCCGCTCACCTCGCTAGGCTAGGAGTGTACTAGGAGGTAAACTTTGACAGAGTGGTTCTTCCAGCTCCATGTACCAAATGAGGCGTACCTAGGCTTGTTAGAAAGCTGTGCTAATTCAATTTCTCACTCAAAAAGTTGATTTAGACATCCGCGTTCTTTGCAAACCTACATTCGCTTCCGTGTGCAACCTGCAACTCCCTCTCACAAACAATTGGTCCTGCCTAGGCGGCTCTTGGTGAGTCTGATCACCTCCCTGAGGGCTGCCCCAGTTTCCATCACCTGGATGGCGTATGCATCGACGGCCTATGCATGGATGGTCTATGCATGTATGGATAATGGATGGATGGGATTTTCATGGATGGATATGCTTGGATGAGCTGTACATGGATGGTCTATGGATGGATGGTTTATGCATGGATATGTCATGCATGGATGTTACATGCATGGATGCACTATGCGTGGCTGGTCAATGTTTCCAGGCTTGCTTTTCAGTCAGCTGTTGTCATATGTATTGCAAAGAAAGTTCTGTTCTACTCCCTACTTGCCAATGACCTCCTGTCCTTTCTTATTCACTATAGCACAGAATAAATGAGTGCTACCATCTTACTTGCAACACTGTAGCTTATTATCCTTCACAAGTTCCAGTCTATGTTGAAGTCAATCTGCTCATAATGGTCATGTTTATGATGATATGCACGGTAGAAACACATGTGAACAATCCCAACAAAACTATTTCCGTAGATTCTTCAAATGGGACAGTTTCAACATGGCCATGATATTTCCTGCTCCATCATTTTGTGAACTTTCCGGAATTTTATGCTGCCACCTCGCTGGCATGCAAAATACATTTCTCTTAATGATGTAAATGGTGATTTGGTGGCAAAGTTATGCCCTTCTTTGTACAAAGAGTTCAGGGTTGTCATGTTTTCTGGATAATTTATAAGTGAAGGAGCCACGATGTCATGATGGATTAGCACTGAGAGCAGAATCCAATCCAATTCACCCCCAGAATTCATCTCAAGGAAAGAGACTGATGTGAGCAAATCTCTGGAGGAATGACGTCTTGTTATGGTGCAGGTAATGGAACAGCAACATCATACACACGGATATGATTCGTATCCAAGTATCCAGGGAGGCTGCAATCCATGAGCAATTCATGTATTCATCCTTTCAGAAGCAGCATTCAGAAACATTCACATAATCAAAAAGCCTTTCCCAATGCATTCTAACCACAAAGCATCCATAAGGTCAGTGGTTCACGTTTGTGCATCTGTAATGAAAAGTGTGATTCTATCTCAGGAGCTGCAATGTGCTGGACCACCAACCTCCACTAACCTCCCCGGCCATAACCCTGGAAGGTCAGTAACAAAGGCCAGCACATCCATAAAAACCCAAGCTCCGGTTGAAGCCAGCTCATTCTGAGGACAGAGGAAGCTGCGCCTTTTCATTTTCCACTGAGTCACTGCTGCTTCACATGCGGGCTGGATGGAGACCTTCTCACTGCTTCCTGACCGCGTCTGTGTGTTCCCCATCACACCAAGCTGCACCAGCCCTTGATAGCCCTTCCATTCGAACCGTAGCCATTGCATGCCATCTCATGTTTTGAAAGATGCCACAGGAGGCTCGTACTGTCCCACTGGGACAAAGATGGATCCAGAAGTTGCCACGGCGTACATGCCTCCCTGCAATAGTGCACCTTGTACATTTCAAGGAGGGCAGTCTTACACCATCCACTGCAAAGAATCATAACCAATAGGATATTACTTGCAATCCCCAGAAACAACACGTTCTGCGGTATAATGGACCACACCAAATCTCTGGCCATTTTCCACGTCACAGTATCTGCACAGAGAGGACAGAGTAGGTAATGGAGGCAAATGACCAATTATACTTCACATCCCAGAACAATTCGGCAACATTAGCACAAGGAGAGCCAGGGAAATCCAAGCACAACCAGGCTCAGAAGCAGGTGTGTCCACAAAAGAAATTACTGCTAGCATGTGTGCACCAGGATGACGAGAGCTGCCGAAAGTGGGATGAGAAGGGATGCATGTTTGGTGCGGAGAAAGTCTAGAAGCTTGAGTGCCATGATCAAAGAAAAATAATGTCAGCGCCATCCTGTTCAGTTCAAAGGGGAAGCTTCTAGATTTCGTGCATGAGACAGAGAGAGGATTGGTTGTCAATTTGTTTGATTGAGACAGCCTTCCTGCCTGGTTTATTTTCTGGAAACGGAGTGGACCAGCCTTTCCGCCTTTTCTCCCTCTTGCTAAGAGCTGGCCCTCCAGCGCAATGCAAGTGAGAGGGCTGGAAGGCAAGTCAGCCAAGGTCCAAGCTTAGCTACTCAACAACAGTTTCATTTTGCAATTTCTTCTTCTGTGAAGATTCAGGCGCACTAACCTGTTTGTCTCTGTGGGTGCTTCCTGTCCCCGAGCAAGGTTAACAAAGAGAAGAGGAGGGAGAGGAATAAGAAGTCCTGGAAGGAGGATGGAGTTGAAGGCGCACAGTTTGCTCATGGAAAAGAAAGCTGTGAGCATCCAGAGAACAGACATGGTAGGACTAAAAGAACATGGTACGAGTCAAGGATTGGATCTTAGACAAGAAGCCAGAGGTATCAGTGCTCTGTAAGTAGATGCACTGGTCATAAGGCGCCAGGCTCACTCACCCATTTTTGGTAGTGATTGTCCTTACCCCCTGAAAAATGAGCCATCCCTGCCTTCTCGTTCTCCTTGGCTAAGCACCCTCCACATAATCATGTTCCAGCCTCCCTCCCTCACCATCTACCTCCTAGTAGCATCGATGAATTCCTGGTCCGTGGGGCGCACCTCAGTTTTCCTCTCGCCACAGCTTCTTTAGCACCTTTCGGACAATGGAAAAACGCGATGTCATGATGTCAAGGAAGCCTGGGAACTCCACATAATCACCATCAGGGATGGCAACGGTACTACCGATACTGCGGTGTACCGCGGTTTTGTACCGCGGTATTGCGGTACCACGGTACCGTTACTTTTTTGGCGGTACCGGTACGGTATCGGTACTGACCTTGAGGGGTACCCCTCTTCTGTACCGCGGTACTGTACTGCGTTACAGTACCGCAGTGTTTTCCAACTATGAGAAAAACACGTACGATTGTAGTGACGATTACTGTTTTCAGCCTGTTCTGCACTTTTGAAACGGATTTCAGAGTTCATTCAGATTACGCTTTCTGCGGTCGTCTATTTCCACACTAAAAAAATAGGTTTTACAGTCGACGGTACAACATGTACCGCAGTACGACTGGAATACCGCGGTGTTTCACTAATACCTGTGGTAAAACGGTACCGGTACCGGTTCGGTAGTGACCTGCCAGAAAAGTAGTGTACCGCGGTATTGAGTACCGCGGTACTCGTGTACCGCGGTACTTCTGTACCGCAGTACTCAATACCGCGGTTTACCATCCCTGATCACCATCCATTTTCATCCTGACTGGGAAGGTGCCCCCATCAATGAGAGCAAAGTGATTGACGTTGTCAATGCCAACGGTCTCCAGGAGCTCCATGCGCCTCTTTGAGACGGACGTCTCTTTTGAGGGAACTGTCGTCGATAAAAACTGACTGTAGTCCTGGGCAGCGACAACCGCGTCCTCAAGAGCTTTGAGGGTGCGGCGCGTTGTTCCAACGTCAACATTGTGTGGTCCTACTTCGTTCTTGGATTCAGTCAACTGATCAGACAGGGACTCAGTCACAGATTCTGCAGAGGCACTCGACAAGGCATTTGCAGAAGAAGCTGCTGCGATTAAGGAGAAGGGTACATAGCTAGGCACCTCCGCCCGCGTCTTTCCATTTGTCACAGAAAGCGCTATGATGCTTTCCATGATACACAAAACAACATTCCGTACTGAACCATGAAATCGCCCGGATTTTCAAAGCCTTTTTTGTGTTATTGAGTTTCAACAAACAATAGGGACTTTTTTGTGATTTGGGTTTTCGCCCAAACCAAATGGTTGGGATTTTGTGAATACCTAAATTTGCCGGCCGTCTGACATCTACGAAGGTAAACATGCCGCACGCTGGGTTCCGTCACCGAGCCTCGGCCATCTGAGAAGCCGCGACGGCATCGACAGTCAGGATACGCCAAATCGACTGCCTAATGCAATGGCGTGGCACATAGCGAGACCCTTCACATGTCGGCCACTGTCGAACTCGTCGGCTGCGGATATTTTCTATGCGGCACACCGGAACTCAGCTTTGCCCAAGTATTCAGGCTGATTCGCCGAAGCGACTACTAATTTATTATGCAACGCAAGGGCGAAGAAAAATAGATATCAAAGGCGAATTCATGGTTCAATACGGTTGCTTGTTCTGTATCACATGAAGAAGTTTGCTCCTTTGCAACACGGAAAAACAGATGATGAATACGTGTCTGTATACGATCCGTCCAACATAAGTCATTCCGTCATTTCAGGTAACAAAACTCGAGTGCTTGTTTTATGTAAAACAAAAACCACTCAGCGCACTTTTCTGCAGCTATTTTCTCTGACTATGTACAGTAGAACACTGACCTGCTGCTTCAGAATAGATCTCCTCCGTCTGCTGTGGAGACTGCCACTGCTCCTGCTCCTGCTCCTGCTCATCCTCTTGCTCCTGCCACACTTCCTGCTGATGCTCATTCTCCTGCTCATGCTCCTGCTCATGCTCCTGCTCCTTCTTCTGCTCCTGCTCCTGCTCATGCTCCTTCTCCTGTTGCTGCTTCTGTTGATGCTTTTGCTCCTGCACCTTCTCTCCTGCCCCAGCCTCCCACACGCTCTCACTCAGGATTTGGAGCGCCCGAGTGCGCATGAACTGCAAGCGAGTAAGCTCTGAAAGGTTGCGCAAGGTTGTGGACTTGTCCCTAACGAGAGCCGGCTGACTGGCAATGAACGGGCTGTTGAAATAGCGGAAAAAGTCATCACGCACCTGCTGATACTGCTGCTGCTGCCGCTGCTGCTGCTGCCGCTGCTGCTGCTGCCGCTGCTGCTGCTGCTGCTGCTGCTGCTTCCTGTCCACTTAGTTGCTGCTGTCATCAGCATCCTCCCACATGAAGTTATCTGTGTGGCTGCTGGACATGTCCAACTGGTTGAGAAGGCTGGAGTCAGAATGAAGCAGCGAGAATTCGTGAATGACGCGGACTAGGGGGATACGCTGCATGTTGATGATGGTGCCATACCCGCGGATCATCATCCCACCTGTCCCGTGAGCCTGGAATAGGGGAAAACAGTCATTCCTCTCAAATCCTTTGTGAGGGGAGGAAACATACGCAGGGAAAAAGCTGGGAAATAGCCTAACCCGTGGAGCGAACGTGAGCTCGAGTGTGGAAAGCAGTCGACAGAAGCATTGACGTCTTGTGCAACGTCCAAAATCTACCTGAACCTGTTGATGAAAATCAGCAAGCAAAAGCACTGAAGGTCATCGACCAAACTAGAAAGGAGGACTGGCGGTCATCTATCAGAACAGAAGGGGAAGGAGGGGCAAGCTTTGCAACTCGTGAGATACACCTGGCAACTGACGTTGAGCCGCGGTAATCACATCAAGACACTAACCTCACACATGGCAACACATGGCAACACATCGAGGTACTTGGCAAGACGCATGGGAACACATGGCACACATATTGGATGGCACGTCTCGCCTTGTCTGCTCTGGCTATCGCGAGATACTTGGCGAACAGAAATTACTGTGTTGACTTTCAGAACATCGTGCAACGCATGAAAAAACGAACATGGTTAGAACGAACGTGTGAATCATTCGAATTGAACTGTGAATTGGCGGCAAAACACCAAGCGAACAGGTGGAACAGAAGTGCGGAGCGGGATACTACCAGATGGCATACGAACTGGACGGAGCAAGAACCAAAGGACAGCAACCAGCAGCGTCATGAGAAGGAACGGCGAGGTCACGTCGACAGCAAACAAAACGGCTGGTAAGTACAAGTTATTACCACAAGTCAACATCTTTGTCTTGAATTAAGACTCTTAATCCACAGCACAGCAGGACAGCCCGGTATTGCGAGAAGCGAGAAGAGTAAAATACCGTTCCCACGCAGCACATACCCTGTCTGCTTCAGCTGAAGCTGCCGCGCGCAGGAGGAGGAGGGCTGCGGTAGCAAAGAGCCTGCCGCACGCCATCGTCGTACGCTGCGCCTCCATCAAACAAACGAATGTGACGCTCGGCAACAGGGTGAAGGGCATGTAAATGACCTTTGTTGTGAACATGAGTCACCGAAACCACCAAAACAGGTGTTGACAAAGGGTCGGAACTGAAGTGTTGTTTGCAATGAGTCGCGAGCTACAGGAGAGAGCAGAGGGGAACGAAGCATCCATATCTATAGATGGAGGTTCGGACAGATTGTCCATTGTGGACCTTCATCACGCATTCGCGATGCCGCCCTGCCATATCGTCAAATCGTTCACTCGAAAACACATCATTCACTCGTCGTGGACCGGAGACGCGTTGACTGGAGATTCATGTCGAGACATGAGAGACATGAGCAAGTAACATAGTTTGAAACATCTGCCTCTGTTGGCTCCGCGGAATGAACGGCGTCAAATGAACAACCGCGTTAAGAACCGCGGCCATAGCTGATCGTCGTAACAAACGGGGAGGGTTTTCAGTTACGTCGTTCATTTCTGCTCGTCGTAAGCTACACGGATCAACACAAAATGTCCACGTGGCAGAAACATACACTGGCACGCTGGGTGAGGTCATAGCTTTTTGTCCAACTCCAAACAAACCCAGCGTGCCACTCTAGGTTTCAAGTGGGTTCGACTGAAAACTATATAGTGAAGTGCTTGCTGTATATTCAATTACATGTTTGGTGGTGGTGTTCTACTACTTTAAGTAGAAAACGCCTGCCACCAATCCTCCGCCAGGTTTTTGCCTGGCGGAGATCTGGTGGCAGATGTTTCCTACTACGAATAGTAAAACAACCTCGACATGATCATGTGAAATTAATCGGAACTTTTGCCAACAGAGCATCACGACAAGCGCGCAGTTTTTGACCCGCAATCCGTAGCTCGTCCGTCTTGGGATGTAGGTACGCCGCAGCTGTGCAAGCTGTACATGGAGCCCTCGTTTGTTGCGCATGAACTGCACAAGGTCACTTTTTTCGTTTGGCCATGTTTTTGAAGATCCTTCGAAAACTGGCCGCGGCTCGGAGTCGTCATCCATATTGGCCATAAAGTGTCGCTTGCTATCAAATTTGGCCATAATTGACCGCGCTCCGCAGCCTCCCTTACTGTTCTAGCCATGTTCAAGCGCGCGCTGGCTCCTCCTTTCAAATGTGGCCATGAAGACGGCCGACAGAAAAAGGATCGCGCGAGAGAGCGATATTGACAAAGGAAGCCCCGTAACCACTCGGTGAACTCCTAAAATCATTCGTCATATTGACATCACCAAACATGGACATGAAAGGCGAAATACTACCCTTCTAGCACATACTAAGAAATAAAGAAGTACAACCACAATGATAAGATAAATGAAACTACAGTAAGGATTTTAAAGGAATAAAAATAATCTTAATTACTACAATAGGCGATTGAAATCGAAATATAATTACTTGCCCTCATAGGGATAGACAACTTGGTAAACTAATCTTCTTTATACATAAATTAAAAACTGTTTTAAATTAATAAGAAAACTTTGAATCTATATCATTTCATAAACATTTTTTAGTTTAATATGTCATTTTCATGCATTTTCGGCTTTCATCTAGAAACAAACATAATGAATACCCGTTAAAGCACATAATCTTGAATTGTAAATGAATTTTAATTCTAATTTATTCATTCGAAATTGAGTAAACTAAATCAAAATGTTCTATTCATCGAAATGTGCGTGATAATTATAAGAAAAGGCACATGGAGAGGCATAAATAATGGGCAAAATCATGATCATGTAACATTTTCCATAATTCAACACTCATCTAAGAATAGGATGATACATGATTTTTCACATTTTCACATAAAATTATCTGAAAACGTAAATTGATCTCCTTTTACAATTAAAACAAGTTATAATGTAATTTTATTGAAAAATGTATTATTTTAATGAATAAGACCTGACCATTGTTGAGTGAAGCAATCTCTGCGCTCGTGCCAAGCTCCGATATGGTGAAGACCGTACTGCGTTCGGAGAACTGTACAGAATGATACGGATTTTACGGTGAATTCCCAGGTCCACGTCAACTGGGAATTTCCTTCTGTACAGGCCAGACAGATTCTGGCATCCAGCCCTGGAGTAGCCTAAAGGGCTTGAGACGTAATATACTATGCTGGCATGCGCAAGAGGCTCGCGCATGCCCCTAAGCTGGCTCCAGGAAGAGGAGAGCTACTGGCTGCATAGTACTACACAACCACCCTGGTCAGGGAGTCCTGTAGCTGACTGGGCAAGCATCATACACCCTGAACATGAGGCTTCCACTACATCAGCAGCCTCATGCATGGAGCCAAGGCCCCTTCTACCAACATGGGCCAATCTGGTGCGAGCTTCAGGTGGGTCCTGATCAACGGGCCTGATGCGGCAGCATGGCGAGATCAACGATCATCATAGGAAGGCCTGATGAACAAGCAACCTTCAGGCGAAGCTTCACCTGAAGACCTGATGAAGCTTCCTAAAGGAGGAAGCTTCCCCCTGGAGCAGCACAGGTATCAGTAAGAGCCTAGGATTGAAGGAAGCTTCCATTGGATGGAAGCTTCTCTAAAGTAAGGCAGAGGTGGCAGCAGACCTGAACAACCTGAAGCAAGCTTCTCATTCAGGTGGTCAACTTGCCAGGACCTCAAGTATAAAAGGCGGAGGTCCTGCCACTTCTCAGTATCCCAACATCGCCAGTATCATCACTCCAACACCACGTGCAAGGCTCCATGCCTTAGCACTAGAGCACCTTCAACCAAGATGCTGCTGGAGTTCCTTCCAATACCCGTATAAGCCTGGCGCTTGCGTGCCAGCCTGGGTGGAGGACGACGCTGGTGATCCCTCCAGGATCCCTGTAAGCCTGGCAAGCTCTGCCAGCCTGGGAGGAGGTCAATCCCTCCAAGACCCCTGTAAGCCTGGCAAGGCCTGGCAGCCTAGAAGGAGGACGCCCTGACATCTTGAAGGCCGTTCACTATTGCGACGGTGCCTGTGCCGAGACTCTTGCTCTGAGTGCCTTGACGGCCTAGCAAGGCATTGCATCCCAGTTTAGGGCTAGGAGTTATGTCTGAGCGCACTGCTTAGTTGTTTGCATAGCTGTTGTTCCTTGTACAATACTTGTACTTTTAACAAGATTCAACTCCAGAATTCTTGCTTCTGCTAGCTTCGAAACAGAGTGTAGAAGGCATAATTGCTGGGCATAAAAGATCCTATGGCAGCAGGGGACCCCCTTGCTACATCAGAGCACGCGGTGGCTTTGTCGCTGCAAGCTCACAAAAACAAACATGGTATCAGAGCAGTAGGTTCTTTGTCCAGCCAGTGCTCTTGCAGCAGCAGGAGTAGGTACAGCAATAGCAGTGTGGATTGGTGAATCAGTCCTTCACCATCCCTATACAAGCTTGAAGAGGAGCAACGTTTGCCTTCTCCTAAGCGTGCAGCAAGACCGATCTTTGTACCGTTTGGCTTGCACAAGACAGAGAGCATACCATGTTTAACATGGTATGAAAGCAGTAGGTGGTGCTCTCAGCAAGCGTGGTAGCAAGAGCAGCAACAGTCTACTTGTGTGGTGGAGACGTTCTCTACCATCCTTGTAGAAGCGCTCAGCAAGAGGTGGAGTTAACGTCACTTTGGAGAGGCGCATGGTCAGCGTTGCACCTACGCAACAAGCAAGGAGAACATGGAAGAGGAGAACGCTTGGTCAGCTTCTCCCGCATAATCAGTTTTGCGTGCGTTGCACATGGGTGAAGAGGAAAGGTGCCATGTTGCAGACAACGCACAACGCCAAGCGACAAAGGCACAACTCTTTGCCAAGGAGGCACAACAAATGGAGAAACAAGAAGCAGCGGCACGTCACGTCGTGGTGCATGAGGTGGAGGCATTGACGCAAAGTATTTTTGCTAAGGAGCTCCTTGGTGAACAGGAGCAGCTGACCCATGCAGCTCAAGCATCACAGACGCACAAGTTACAACAGCCACATGCGACTCAAGCAGCCCAAATCACACAACTTCAGCAGCAGCTGGTATGGGTTCAACAACAATAGCTTCAATAGAAACATCTTCAGACCCAGTAGCAAAAACAACAGCAGATGAAGTGGCAAGAGGATTCACGTGCATCATCTGCACATCTGTCTTAAGCAAGCCATCCTCCACTCATGCAAGGAGCCTTGTCTCCATTGGTGCAACCATCTGCACCACCTCTAGGAGACGTGCCACTGACGTTTGTGGCTGTGCAGCCACAACCTGCCCAGATTGTGCCACCCGTGTCACAAGCTCAGCATGTGCTCGAAGCACGAGTGTTGCATAATTTTGCAACCCAAAAAGTACCCGTACCTGCTGTAGGAGCGGTCCCACCACTTCTTGCAACTCCTATGGAGATGGAGTGCTCCAGCCCATGTCGGAGACATCAGGTGTCTCCTTCCGTGAGATGCAAGGCAGATGTCCAAGGTGATGGTCTACCTGCACAAATCCATGAAGCGGAGAGCACAATGGAGATGGAGAACAGGAGTGCTGATGGTGCACCTTCTCATCGTCCATCCGTGCCACCAAGTCTACCCATGAGCTTGGAAGATAGCTTCCATGTGGCAGAGCCAACGCAAAGAGTTGAAGAGCCAAGGCGTTTGGCAGAAGAAGCGTTGTACACGCATCAAGCAACCACCGCCCTTCAAGCTTATGAACGTGCGACGGAAGACTTGCGGCAACAATTGTTCCATGAAAAACTTGCGCTTCTCCTTTGGAGGGGGAAGCGGAAGGAACATGAAGCCCAAAATTTGGGGCTTCATCACGAGCTGAACCAGATTGAGGAGGAGATGCGACAAGATCTCCACTTGTCATCGGTGCAGCAGTCAGCAACAACTGTGCAACTACCACAAGCTGGAGTGGCATTGGTCATGCCACAAACGGTCACGCTAGCACAGGTGCTATTGCAAGCATCTACATGCACAAACCTTGTGCAAGAGTTTGGGCCACGACCATCATGTGCTACGGAACAAGTGCCTTTCATGGCACCCAGTTTGGGACTGGTTGACACTATTCCTCATGTAGCAGAAGCAAGAAGTGCTTTCAAGGAGGGAAGCACAGTGACTCGGCGGCATTTGCACGCATCTCTCAGATGCAACGATGGGTGGCTCGACCGCAGCAGCTGTACAATCACATGTGCCAAGGGGAGCCATACCAAAGAGTGCAAGCACCATTGCTGACGAAAGTCACATCTGCTCCTTCATCGTCGGAGCTTGTCATGTCTCGAGCGATGCCATCAGCTGCATCTGCACTTGGAGGCATGCAAAAGCAAGCAACGGTGGCCAAAGCAACACTGGATGAGGCAATGGGGTAACGGCCGGAACTTGCAGCTCCGCAAGCAAAGCCTTTAGCTTGTCCTGAAACCGTGGACACAGCGTAGTACCAATTTTTGGCACAAGCACTTGGCCTAGCCCAGTCTCGCTTTCATCAATCACGCGAGGGAAGCACATCGGCAACGTTGGAAGTTACCAAGTAACCACAAAAACTAACAAATTTGCAACGGTTGAACGCGAAAGGATTGAGTGCACAACTGCTACACTATGTAGTGAAGCAGGGCCAAAGAAACGAGTCGCCAAGGAGGATGTGGACAAAGTATTAAAAAAAAAAAGAAACCATGCAGACAATGCCACTTCT
Source organism: Penium margaritaceum (assembly GCA_023375785.1). Taxonomy (NCBI): domain Eukaryota; kingdom Viridiplantae; phylum Streptophyta; class Zygnematophyceae; order Desmidiales; family Peniaceae; genus Penium; species Penium margaritaceum. Next base: position 177,448 of record SZWC01003146.1, on the reverse strand, counting down.
CCATCACTCAGAACGAGCTGAGAGGAGCAACATTCTAATGTGAAGAGCATCACGGCTCTCAGCAATTTGGTATGTCATCGGCGGAAGAGGTGGCAAGGTGGAAGCAACAAATCAGCTCACCACCATTGACCAACAAGTCAGCGGCCCCAACACAACAGCGACATGGCTGAGTGTTTCAACAACAAATTGGCTTTTCTGTTCCGCATCTCCACCACCCACCTTGTAGCGCGCATTGGGCAGCAGAGGAAGCGGAAGAAGAAGAGGAAAAAAAAGGAAGGGACTCAAAAAAGGTCCTCAAAGAGGTGGCTGCGACGAAGGCCCGGAAGCCAACAGTTGCACTCAATAGCCGATGCTACCACTCAATAGCATTCGGACGCATGCAATGTCCAAGAGAAATGAAAGTTCCTCTACGGACCTCGAAGTAGCCTTTGCAAAGGAGCAAAGCTACACAAGAAAAAAAATCATGTCGTGTCGGCAGGTGGTTGTAGTAAGCCCACCTCATGGAGGTGGCATGTGTGATGAAGCTGTGCTCCACGAACTACGTTCCTGCCGTATTGGCAGGTGGAGGCAGTAAGCCCACCTCAACCAGGGTGGCATGCAAGTTGGAGTCAAACTACGGATGCAATAAGCCCATCTCATGGAGGTGGCATGCGTGACAGAGCAATTCTCCACAGACGTAGTGCCGGTGGAGATTCTCGCGCTGTTGTGAACTAAGTGGGAGTAGACTTGCGGGACATTGAGCGCCACTACCATGATCCAGATTCTCACCAATGAGGGGGAGCAGGTTTGAGGAGGAGAGAATCTCTGGAATAAAGGAAGAGATTTGGATTACCTCTCCATGGGTTCTTCATCCTGCCATTAATTCATCCGAAAGCATGAAGGATTGCATCCGAAAGGGGGAGAAAAGGAGATAAACAAAGGCAGCCGTAATTTTCCCCTCAATTTGGATGTCGACCACTGTCTACGGAGGCAGAGTCCGTTGCTGCAACTCCTGGCAGGCGACTAGCAGCAGCAGATGTTACTGCAAAATTTCCAACAGCTCTTGTCAGGCCTTTTTTGCAAATTTGGCCAGACCACATGCAATGGCATGGGGTGATGACGTCATCGACGGAAGCAGCTGCTGTCGTTCTCGTCCATGTGCACAAGTGGCGCTCGCACTGCACACTTGGAACGGAGCGACAAAAAGGAAAAAACAATGGTGGTCAACACAGCTTCTCGTCGATTGGCCAGCGCTTAATGCGACCACTGCACCGCGGTCGCAAAATGCTGTCACAGCTAGCGAGCTACTACGGCATGTCTGTAGGCCAAGATGGCAAAAAAAAAAAATTGGAAGAAGGCCGCTCCATCAACAACGGTAGCAGAGTGGCGCTCTTCAACTGTAGAGAAGTAGCTGGCAGCAGTTATTTGCTGCAAACTTCTACATCAACTTTTATTGCAACTGTTTTACAAAAAGTGGAATTGACCACTTTCAACGACGAGAGTGGTGACATCATCATTTGGAGCAGCCTCCATCGACATCAAGGAGCAAGAGATGCTGCGTCTACATTGCGCGTTAGGAGCAGTGGGAGAAAAACAAAGCCATGGGAGCTAGTTCCAGGGAGCAGCTTACATTCCTGCTGAGTTGGCACTGAAATAGGTCAGTTACGAATTCTGACCTGAAGCAGTCCTCTGTCCTCAGCCGGCAGAGAATGCGACGAGAAAGGGGCAGCCGGGGGATCTGGCCAAAAAAAAAGAGGAAGAAGAAATCGCTCACTCGCAACGATATAGGACATCCAAAGAAGAAAAAGGAGGCAGCGGCTGCCCTCCTCAGTGACGAGCTGTGATCTCCAAGTTTGACGGAAGAAATCGGCAGATCGGCCGTGGAAGCAGCCAGCGCGGAAGGCCACGACCAGGAACGGCGGCAGCATCGTGCGACGCCATGGATTCGCCTGTGTAAGCCTGAAACAACACAAGCGAGACTGGCATGGCCAGACCCCAAGTGACGCGATGGAACAGCCAGGATGGCTGTCTGAGAGGGGGAGAAACGCCCTAGTCGCGGGGAGCAGACTCAAAAAACGACCAAGAATTGGTCATGGAGACTTGGAAGGGTACCAGACGTGTCCCAGCTGAGGCGCTAGACTACACCAAGGCCGTCTCCAACGTGGAGGAGGTGGAGAAGCAGAGCCGAGCACTTTGAGAGTATCCGTCTAAGACAACAGGGGGAGCAACTAGTGAAGTTGAGACGTCATTGGAGGCAGCATCCTTTTGTACTCTCCTGTGGGAGTGCTCACGATAGTGGTTCGGCAGCGGTCCTAGCAGGTGGTCCCAGAGGCGGCCCTGACATGCAGCCGCCACCTCACATGAGACAACCTGAACCTGGTGCATGTGGTGCAAGGTGCATGTAACCGGAGACTTGCTTCGCCCACAAGCAACCAAGAAAACCAGAAGGGGGAGGTGACACCAACCTCACCCAAACCATTTTTTTGCAGTAACCCATGTGCTCCAAACCCAAAAAACGGCTCCAGGGAGTCCCGGAAGTGCCAGAAACGAGCCAAAAAGGTGGTGCTTGAATTTTTCAAGCTATAATGTCACCCAAAAACAAAATTTTCCTAACGGAGGGTCTGCACCAAAGTGGAGCCAAAAAGACCGACGGAGTTTTCAAATAAATTCAACGGCCTCATTCCTTTTTTGGAGTCAAGCAGACAACATTCGATCTTTGACACTTGGGGATTTTCTTACCATTGATCGAGGCCACGAGTCGGCTCCATTTTCAAGGGCACTCCGAGGTAGAGTGAGACACTTTTTCGAATCACCAGCGCACCAATCGAGGGGGAGTGTTGAGTGAAGCGATTACTACCCTGATGCCAAGCTCCGATATGGTGGAGACCGTACTGCATTCGGAGCACTATACAGAAAGTTACTGATTTTACGATGGATTCCCAGGTCCACGTCAACTGGGAATTTCCTTCTGTACAGGCCAGACAGATTCTGGCATCCAGCCCTGGAGTAGCCTAAAGGACTTGAGACGTACTATATTATGCTGGCATGCGCAAGAGGCTCGCGCATGCCCCTAAGCTGGCTCCAGGAAGAGGAGAGCTACTTGCTGCATAGTACTGCACAGCCACCCTGGTCAAGGAGTCCTGTAGCTGACTGGGCAAGCATCATACACCCTGAACATGAGGCTTCCACTACATCAGCAGCCTCATGCATGGAGCCAAGGCCTCTTCTACCAACATGGGCCAATCTCGTGCAAGCTTCAGGTGGATCCTGATCAACGAGCCTGATGCGGCAGCATGGCGAGATCAACGATCATCATAAGAAGGCCTGATGAACAAGCAACCTTTAGGTGAAGCTTCACCTGAAGACCTGATGAAGCTTCCTAAAGGAGGAAGCTTCCCCCTGGAGCAGCACAGGTATCAGTAAGAGCCTAGGATTGAAGGAAGCTTCCATTGGATGGAAGCTTCTCCAGAGTAAGGCAAGGGTGGCAGCAGACCTGAACAACCTGAAGGAAGCTTCTCGTTCAGGTGGTTAACTTGCTAGGACCTCAAGTATAAAAGGCGGAGGTCCTGCCACTTCTCAGTATCCCAGCATCGCCAGTATCATCACTCCAATACCACGTGCAAGGCTCCATGCCTTAGCACCAGAGCACCTTCAACCAAGATGCTGCTAGAGTTCCTTCCAAGACCCTTATAAGCCTGGCACTTGCGTGCTTGCCTGGGTGGAGGACGACGCTGGTGATCCCTCTAGGATCCATGTAAGCCTGGCAAGCTCTGCCAGCCTGGGAGGAGGTCAATCCCTCCAAGACCCCTGTAAGTCTGGCAAGGCCTGCTAGCCTAGAAGGAGGACGCCCTGACATCGTGAAGGCCGTTCACTATTGCGCTGGTGCCTGTGCTGAGACCCTTACTCTAACGGCCTTGACGCCCTAGAAAGGCGTTGTGCCCCAGTTTAGGGCCAGGAGTTATGTCAGAGCGCACTGCTGAGCTGTTTGCATAGCTGTTGTTCGTTGTACAATACTTGAACTTTTAACAAGATTCAACTCCAGAATTCTTGCTTCCGCTAGTTTCTAAACAGAGTGTACAAGGCATGATTGCTGGGCATAAAAGATCCTACGGCAGCAGGGGACCCCCTTGCTACATCAGAGCACACAGTGGCTTTGTCCCTGCAAGCTCACAAAAACCAACAACCAAAAGTTGGAAAAGTTGGGATAGTCTAGAAAAATTCTTGATTTATATTGAAATTTAGTAATACAATAAACTATCCCTAAGAACAAATAAAAGAATCATTGATTCTCTAAAATTTGAAGACCTTGATTAGCCATACATATTTAATCATGGAATAATTGTTTTCTCGAAAACTTAATCATATTTGGAGCTTTGAATAATAATTAAATGACTGATTTCATGCATTTCTAATTTGATGTTTTTTATAGATTATGACATTTTTAATACTTAAATATAAAAATCGATCTTTATTGGTTCTTAAATCTCAGTTGAATTATGTTGGTTATATTGGGAATTTTATCTTTTTTCTTATGTGATACGTAAGTATCTTATACCAGAATTTTTATATTATTGTTTTGAAAACCGAATCGTATCCTAAATTTGCAATTTTTATGATTTCATTTGTTTTGGACATTATCCTTCTTAATTTTGTTACCCTTTGAAGGAAGAGTATTTATGTTTTGATTTAAATCACCTATTCTAGTTATTAAGATGCTTTTCATACCGTTAAAATTCTCAATGTAGCTTCATTTTCGTTATCATTGTGGTTGTACTTCTTTATTTCTTTGAGCGTGCTAGAAGGTTGATGTTTGGCCTTTCATGTCCATGTTTGGTGATGTCAATACTACAAATGATTTTACGAGTTCACCGACTAGTTACGGGGCTTCCTTTGTCAATATCGCTCTCTCGTGCGATCCTTTTTCCGTCTGCCGTCTTCATGGCCACATTTGAAAGGAGGAGCCGGCGCGCGCTTGAATATGGCTTAAACAGTAAGGGAGGCTGTGGAGCGCGGTCAATTATGGCCAAATCTGATAGCAAGCGACACTTTACGGCCAATATGGATGACGACTCCGAGCTGCGGCCAGTTTTCAAAGGATCTTCAAAGACATGGCCAAACAAAAAAAGACCACTGCACAACGCATTGTGCGCAGTGTAATTCGGAAAAATTCGTGTTGTAAAACTGAATGACCGTCCTCCTTAGCGGAATGGTCTTTTTCTTGCTCAAGTTGTCATGGCTCGTCACATCTTTCCAAGATACATTGATGTTTCTCCATAAAGTTATGATTTATTCATTATTTATAATTATTTATGTATTCCGTTTGAAAGAAAATTAGAAACTTCATGATTTTATTTTCCGTCAAGATGGTCATTTGGATTCAATTTCCACCATTTCTTTCACGTGCTTGCGTCAAGGTTGACGCGACCTCATGGTGTCAGTCGCGGGACAATCCCCATAGACTGTTGCAGTTAGGTAATGATTACAACAGTCTTTCTTCACTGTAATTTTTTTTTTCTCTCCCAAAAGTTTGTTGTGTTGAGTTTCTTCCCCTTTGGTTGCAAATTGTCCTTGATTCCATTTTTCCTTTGTGAAGAGGTAGTTTGGACACGACCATCTATCATTGATGATAAAAGCACCACTCCATGCAGAGGATAACATCATGATTTGGCACATTTCAACACAGATGTTTTTCAGCTTTCAAAGAAGAAACAGCGGCCACCATTCCTCCCCTTTTACATGAAGCGAGCTCACAACAGATGCACAGGCATCCTTGTGACAGGTAGTCTGGAGTAAGCCAAATATCAGCCCAAGAGCCAGTGACGTTATCCCCTAAAGGGGACTCGTGTTGGGGTGTTGCCCCCGAGGGCAGGCTTGTTCTGAGGGGCAGCCAGCTCCTCCTAGTACTCCAAAATTGTCGTAATTGGCACTCGCGACTCTGGCTCTTAAGTGTTGTGGTCACATCCACAATTGGCCCAGTGGATGAGGTACTCCTTAACCACTTGTGTTTGCAAATTACGCTCATAGTGTTCGAGGATGCATAACACCTCACATAGGCCTTGTGCAGCAAGGACAACAGGAGGGAGTAGCTAGACAGACCCCTCTGATGTGTATGGTGCAAGGAGACTCACGTGAAAGGTATCATGGATGCGCATGGCCAGTGGAAGAGCCAACTGATAGGCCACACTTTCCAACTTATGTGTAATCGTGAAGGGTCCTAGCCAACATCTTTCGTGCACCCCGTGTTTTTATCGAAAAGTTTGGTTTGCTTAAAAACACATGAGAACGTCAACTCATGACGTCTCTAGCCAGCATAGGCCATTAAACGCTGTTGAACCACATACAAATGAGCCTTAGCATCCCGCCAAAGTGCATCCATGCGCTCGACAAAGGCTTGGGTGGAGGGCACTTGATCACCGCCGCCCCCACACTTCACCATTGAAGCGGGTACCACCGGATACCAACCATAGCTGAGGAAGAATGGAGCAAAGCAAGTCGATTCGTTGACCGCATTATTCACAAAAAACTTGGCTGGGGCTAAAAAGTCCTAGTCCTTCATTTTTGGGTCAATGTACATGCGGAGAATTTTGCTCGAGTGTACGATTAATGGGCTCTGTTTGGCCATCTGTTTGGGGATGAAATGCCGAGGACAAGCCAAAACCAAATGGCAAAGTGGAAATCTTAGTCACAGATGATGCGGATGGGTAAGCAGTGGTACTTGATGATGCCATTATACAAAAAACGTGGCAGGCTCTTTCATTGTGATGCAAGTTGTTGTGGGCATAAAATGGGCCATTCTTGTTGCCCTGTCCACAACGACCAAGATAGCATCATGACCTTTCTTGGTCTCCGGGAGTTCCATGATGAAATCCATGGAAACTCATTCCCATGGGGTGTCAAGGAGTTGTACAGGTTGGAGGAGCCTTGAAAATGCCTTGTTTGACGTCTTGTTGCAAAGGTAAGGATCACACACCATGCAGTACTGCTTCATATCACTTCTCCACCCTAGCCACCAGTAGTGTTGAATCAGAGAATGTCCTATCTTTTTCAATGTGATATGATTTGAGAAGGAAGGGTTATAAAACTCGAACATTATCTGTCGACGCAAGTTGTTGACATCCAAGACCACCACTTGCTCGCCATGCCAATACAACCCGGTAGCCTACATGAGGCTATGACGTTCAATGTTCTTTGGCTCAACGAGCTAAGGGTCCAAAATGTAGCCCATCCAAATGCAGTTTTTGAAAGAGTTCACACTGACCAATGGTTGTGGGAGTGGGCGGAGTGGGTTTGTGTGCAGTGTTGTCTCTGCCATAGCAACGATTTGGTGCAGGTTTGTGACCTCCTTATTGCTCAACATGAGGCTCACATGTGTAAGATTTTGACTCAATGGGTCTGTCACGTTAGCACGCCCTAGCTTGTACTGTTAGGTGAATGTACAGTGGCTCAGGTAATCGCTCCACCTTGCCTATTGACGTTAAATGATTGGTTGCATCTAAACGCACGTAAGAGGAGTGTGGTTTGTGACCACCGTTACTTGTCCCTTGGCACCTTTGAGATAGGAGCGCCATACTTTGAAACCATGCGTGACTGATCTCTAGTGGTGTACCTGGTCTTTGCATATAAGAGCCTGCAAATCTTGTAGACAACAAGGTGGCCATCTTGCATGAGCACAGCTCCCAACCTTGTGACCGATGCATCAAAGGGTACCTCCCACAGCTTCGTTGGGTCCGAGAGTGCAAGTACCTATGCCGAGATCAGCATCGCCTTCAGAGCATAAAAGGCCTAAGTGCATTTTGCTAACCAAAACCCATGTGCTCGCCTTCCGGGTCACGGTGGTGAGAGGGCTCATTAACGTGGAGTAGCCTCTCATAAACTACCAAAAGTAATTTGCGAGTACAAGGAAAGAGGTGAGCCGACCCACATTCTTGGGTTGAGGCCATTCTTTCACGACCTGCACCTTGCAAGGGTCCACCCTCGCCACTAATGATGTGTCCAAGATACTCAAGGTCTGGCTACACAAACTTGACCTTAGTTCTCTTGGCAAAAAAACGGTTATTGCAAAGAATCTAAAGCACCATTCTAGGGTTTTGTTTGTGTTCTTTATGGTTCTTGGAGAAAATGAGGATGTCTTGAAGATACACCAGGGTCGACCTGCTGAGGTGTTCACAGAATATGTTGTTCATCGCTGCTTGGAATGTTGCAGGTGCATTTGTGAGTCCAAAGTAGAGGACCAAGAATTGATAGTGTCCGAGATGAGTTCTGAATGCTATTCTGGGTCATCTTCCTTCGTGATCCGAATTTGATGGTAGCCCTACACTAGATCCAGAGACATGAAGACTTTTTGCTCCATGAAGTCGGTCAAATAAGTCCTTGATGCGCGGGAGCGAATACTGATTTTTCACAGTGCGTTTTTTCAATTCTTAGTAGTCCACGCACATCCTGAGGCTACCATTTTTCTTCTTCACAAACAAGATTGGTGCCCTGAAAGGCAAAGACCTTGGCACAGTCCAACCCTTTTGCTGGTACTCCTTGATTTAGGCTTCAGCTTTTTGCTTTTTCATTGGGCTCAAAAGATACACAGATTGAAACGGAGGCACAACCCTGAGCTCAAATGGAATGGTATGTCCAACCGTTCATTGAGGTGGTAGCCCATGTGGTAGTGCCTGAAAAACATCCAAGAAATCTATGAGTAGGTTTACAACCCATTGTGTTACTTCACCCTCTTTCTTGTCGTCCATTTTCTTTAAGGTTGCAAGAAAACAACGGCACCCTTGTTGAAGTCGTTGTTGCACTTGGAGTACCAAGAGGTTTGATTGAGCCTTTGCTTTAGGTCGTTATATTTGTGGGATTGGAGAACAGGTGGCCATTCCTCCTCCTACCACTAATCACTAGTATCTTTGAGTCAAAACACATTTGTGCCTTGTGGTGCACAAGCCATGGGTCTTCGAGAACAATGTCAAACGGATCAATGAAATCAAGCACGTTGAGGCGGACACCGGTGGTGAAGCCGGGCAGTGTGAGCCGTGCCACACAGTCACCAAGGAGTGGAATCTCTCTCTTATCATCAATGACCACAGTACTAGTGCAAGGCTTGTACTTTGACTGCGACATGTGTACAAATACACCGCTCACAAATGAATCATCCACCCCAGTATCCACCAAGATGTGTAAAAAGGCAAGTTACGGTTTCCCACAAAATTGCATGGTCATTAATGCTTTGGAATTTTACATGAAAAGGCTCGCTGGAGGCTTGCCTTCGAGGTGGTGGATCTTATGAGCATGAGTGCTTCTTTACAACTCAACCATGTCATCAAAGTGTTTCCAAATACAATGTCCGTTGGTGAACAAGGCCAGAAATTTCCATCCATAAAATGCAGGCTTGTTTGCTTCCGGACCTAGAGGCACGGCCACTATGGTTCATGTCAGAGAGTTCTACTCATGTGCTTTGTGTGCAACTTCTATCACATATGGCAAACTTTCTTTAGTAATTACAACCAGGCTTGTGCAATTTTTAAGGTTTATTTGGTCACGTATGAGAGTGGGCATGAGCAATCATGGTAGGAGAACTCAACATTCATGAAAGGCACATAAATACTTGAAAATGTTGTGCCGATAAGAATTCAAAGCTTTTTATGTCATCATCACAACATAAACATCCTGTCCTCATCATTCCCATGATGCACAGAAACCACAGAGGGGAGCCCAGCGGTAGCTATTGGGGATCATAAAAATCCTGCCCTCGACCATTCTAGGGACGGTGGACGTGTCCCCCAACACCTCCCATGAATCCTGATCATCGTCACGGTGGCGTCCATGTCCATGCTGACCACCCATTGCCCCCTGACGTTGGATAGCGGCAAATGCTTGGCCTTGGCACTGCCCCCCCTTAGGGCGTCCCTGGCCAATAGGGGCATTTCCGTTTCCATTACGCCGCTCACTCTGGTGCTGAACGCCTCCATGGAAACGGTTCTGACCACCACCGTGAAAGCAGTTTGGTCCCTTGCCTTGGCGTGTGCCATGACCGTGCTCTTGGCCTTGTTGTTGTTCGTACTACTGCTACGGGTCACGTTGGGGACAATCACGTCCAATGTGCCCAACATGGTAGCAGCGTCTGTAGATGATAGGGGAGCGGGAGTTTTCTCTCCACCGTGTCAGTGAAACCTCTAATAGGGCTCAAACATTGCCTACGCTGCGTGCTTTGGTGCGCTGCCCACTGGCGCTTACGGCACTTTATGCACTGGCCTGCTTTCACACGTGTCCTAATGCCACGTGTAGGATTTCTGCTTGTATACCTTGCAAACATGTGTTGTTAATGCGTATAGTTACTTCCACTCCTTGCCATTGTCATGAAGGCAGAATAACTATACCTGAGGGCTGGCCAAACCACTCTATAAAGAGGTCAATCTTGGCCTGCTCTGTCAGGTGGCATGCGTGATCCTCATCAGGCAGAGATAGTGCAATGACTTACTCCGTGCACTGTGATTGGTTCATTATCATACCTGTTTCCTTGGAATCGATGAGGAACCGTCTTGCCATCATCTTCATTGCAGTGGACCCATTTTCTGTGGACGTGTTATACGAGGCATGTTCAGCCATAGATCTGCATGATTAGAGAACCACGTTGATGTCCAACATGGTACACCATTGCACCACGTCGATGTCCGACGTGGTGCACTATTGCATCGCTGACACTGAGTGAGCACTCGGTGTCGGTAGGACCAGTACCCGCAGCTGGACATTGGAGGACCTCCATTGTTCTCAGCTTTGCCACCAAGTCACCCAAACTCCGTTTTCATGGCTGAAGATGACACCACCACTGAATCAGCTGCAGCCAAGCAGGAGAGGGCCACACCTGAAAAAAAAGATGAGGATTTGGAGGGAGACGACGAGGCTGTCGGTGACAAGCACAAGCGGAAGGACTCCTTCATTTGGGGATCCTTCAACAAGCTTGACGGTGTACCCGCATACGCCACGTACCTCCTCTGCACAAAAGTTCCTACCAAGCCAGTGTCATTGAGCTCCAAGAATGGCTCTATTGGCGCCATGTGGAAACACGTGCACCTGATTCATGCCGCCCACTACTGCAAGCTGAAGGTGATGGTTGCCGCTGCCAAGCTGGAGGAGGCAAGATTCGCTGTCATAGAGGGAGAAGAAGCGCCGTAAAAAAATCCAGAAAACTCGCAGCTGGAGTAAGGCGTGATGGGCGTTGGCGTCCTTCTCAACAAGAAGTACTTCCACAGTCTCCTATGGAAGCACGCTGTGGACAAGAACCTTTTGTTCTTATCCATTCAAACTTTCTGGTTGGCGAAGGCCTTTGCCCACAATAATCCAGCAGCAAAATCACCAGGGCGCATAACCATTGTACGGACCATGCGCATCGTGGCCCAGGCATACCGGAAATGCATCAAGACGCAGCTGGCAGCCGTGACATCCGCCATCTCCTTCATGATGGATGGCTGGAAAGCAGAAAACAACTTCAAGTATCTGGGCTTCACGGCCCATTGGATTGACGAGGAGTACAGTGTGTGCACCATCACCCTCTCCTTCCTAGCAATCCACAAGGGAGCTAAAGTGGAGAACCTGTTCTAGCTCCTCAGAGCTGGGCTTTAGTTGTGTGGTTTGTGGGACTGCATGTTTTGGCTGACCATGGACAATGAGAGGATGAAGGATTCCTTGGTCGACAACTTCCTTGTCCTCAACAACAATGCATTTGTGGATTCTGGCCACATCCGCTGTTTGGGTCACATGATGAATCTGGCTGTTGGTGATCTGTTGAAGCAGCCGAGTGTTGCATTCACACCTGCAACAGGTGTGTGTCATAGCTGTCTTTGTGAAGCGCTCTCTGACACATGAGGAATTACTCATTGCTGCTGTTGTGTCCGCGGGTCTCAAGTACAAGTCCATCCACCTCAACACAGAGACATGGTGGAACAGTGCACTGGACATGGCTGAACGTGTCATTTCTGTTAAGAGTGTTCTTGACACATGGCTGGAGGAGCATGGCAGGGACAGTGCGCACCTAAGCCTATCTGTGAGGATTGGGAGCTCATTAAGCAGGACAGCATCATCCTGAAGCCCTTCAAGGACTTCATGGACAAAATTTTGGGCACATCATACCCCTCCCTATCAATTTTCATCCCATTCTTTGCCTCACTGCTTGAGAAGATGCAGAAATGGCTGGTGAAGGCCCGTGGAAGCCAAGAAGAAAAGTAAGAGGTGCAGTGCTGCAGGGCGTGTGGACTGCAAGGAGCAGTTGGTGGTGGAGTTGAAGCCAGGGCTGTCGGCCAGCATCACAAAGTTGAAGAAGTACGCCCGCCTTTGCACCAAGCGCAACGTATTGGCGACATACCTGGACCCGAAATTCAGGCTCCGCTTCTACGAGTGGGTTCATTCCAAGCTTGGCATCAACAGTGCAGCCGAGCTTCACATGAAGGCCATGGAGCTGGTCAGGCCCTACCATGACCGTCTGGCGTAGGAACGCGAGGCAGCTGAGGCTGCTGCTGAGGTAGTTGCCGCAGACACCACTACCGCCACTGCCCAAGCACGTGTAAGTGGGCGAGGTGAAAGAGACAACCCAGCGGCTACAACCTCTTCCACAATGGCAGCATGAACAGGCAATTAGATTCTGTAGTACCTTGCTAGTTAAGCCATTTCATGCTAGTACTTGGAATAATTGGATTTGTTCTACTTCTTCTGTACAGCAATGGCGTCCAGTGCAGAAGTGGGATCCGAGGCCGCAAGCAGCCAGACAGAACCACGGCGTAACATCAGGATTTGGAAAGAGCCTTCTATCCTTTATGCGCCACTAGAGAACACAGCAGTAGACATGTTTGCAGAACCCGAAGAACCCCAAGTGCAGTTTGCACCATCATCCCTTGAGCTGGAGGTGGAGTTCTGGGCGAAGGAGCTGAAGAAGGGCTGGAACTGCCAAGTGCTGGCCTACTTGAGGAAGGACCAGATAGCCTTCCTTACATTCCACCTAGCAGCACTAGACCTGCTTGCTGTGCCAGTTACAAGTACTCCTTTGGAGAGACTCTTCTCTCTGGGATGCCATATCATGACAGATTTGCAGCGGTCCCTTGTTGACCTGACCATCGGGACATTGATGCTGTTCAAGTCTCGGATCAATGATCCAAGTCTTGTAGTTTTCCCGGTGGCCCCCAATGGTCTCCAGAATTGGAGGCAGAGGAGAGGTTGGTCAACGAGCGCTGTCGTAGTGCTGAGGAAGACGATGGAGTTAGATGATGAGGGAGATGAGGGAGAAGAAGAGGAAAGGGAGGATGGAGAGGGTGCAGAGGGTGTAGAGGGCCTAGAGGGAGGTGGGATGGTGGATTTGGTAGGGGAGGTTGAGACTTAGTCTCAACACATAGGATTGCATTCGTGTTCTCAGTTGTGTAGATGCTGGTTTCCAAAGAGCAATTTTCCTGTCATGAATGGTTAAGCCTTGTGATTCCCTTGCATCAGAACACTTGCATGTTATTACAAGTTATGACATATCTAGAAACACATGAATGGAACATATGATAAACTCATTTTAATGTTAAGAGTTGTAAGAGAATCAGCATAGTTGTCAGACTTAGTGCCACACAGAGATCCGTGAATTCATGTGTAAAGATCCGTGGATCCTCAGGATCCAAGGATCCAGGATCCATCTCTTCCTATTGGGATCCAGCCTATGGATCCGACCTCCAGGTCTAGATCCACCTGAAGATTTGAGGATAGGATCCGTTTGTAGGGGAGATCAGCAGCAGCAGCCGGAGAATGGAGGGGATGAGCAGCCGGAGAATGCAGGAGATGAGCAGCCGGAGAATGCAGGAGATGAGCAGCCGGAGAATGCAGGAGATGAGCAGCCGGAGAATGGAGAAGATGAGCAGCCGGAGAATGGAGGAGATGAGCAGCCGGAGAATGCAGGAGATGAGCAGCCCGAGAATTCAGGAGATGATGAGCCAGAGAATGCAGGAGATGAGCAGCAGGAGAATGCAGGAGATGAGCAGCCGGAGAATGGAAATGGATGTGTAGGCTGGAAAGCAGCAAGCTGTAGTGCAGCTTACAGAGAGAAAACAGCAACATCATGGCAGGCAGAAGAAGAAGCGGGATGCAAATAGTGATGCTAGTAATGTGGTTTTTGAGAGAGAGATGGATGAAGAATCAGGGAAGACATCACCGCTGAAAGAAGTGGTCACGATGAACTTCCCCTCGCCTCAGACGAGAGTGACCACTTCTCCCTCTGTGGCCTGTTTTTCGGTCTACGGAAAGCTAAGGCACCAGCACATAAGGGTGAGTACTAACAGCTGTTACTTGACAGGGGGAAACTTCAGGTGAAGGACGTTGCCTAGATCACAAGGGTAGAGCTTGTGTTTGTGGGGTTGTTTTTGGTGGGCTTGGTGTTGATACCTGGTTCATGTTCTCAGATTTGTGATCAATCTCGTGAGTGGATTTTCCTGAATATACTTTTAGACAAAACAATGTTCCTGAATCTTGAAATACATAAACCTCTCCTTGTATGTAAGTGACAAAATGTTGTTATTGTTTATTTGTCTTTCACTGTGCATAGTCTTCAACACTTCCACCGATTCCTTGCCAACCCCACCAGTTTCCAGTAGCTCCTGTCAATGGAGTGTGACATTGTGAATGGTAGTCTTCCGCTATTCACAGCCTTCCTCGCTGGTGGTGCTACAACTTACATCCTCCTCAAAGCACCAGCGGCAAAATGACCTGTGCACATTGTGCACGTTTACCATTGCACTTGTCCCGATGACATCTTTTATGATGCTGGCAACAGTGGGGACTTGAATGACTTCCCATACATTGAAGGAAGTGGTATGCAGTTGCACAATGAGTGTGATGGGTGTGGAGAAGGTACGTGGAGAAGGTTGGAGTTGGACAGTTATGTCCCTGTTGTGGCATAACGTGTTGGTTGTATTCACTCCCACTCTTCTAAGTGGTGATCCATAGTGTAAATTACGAGGTGATTTATTCTTTTGATGATTTTCATCTTATTACCTATGAACACTGAATTTTAAAAATCACAACTGACGTAGGGTTGTGAGTTATTACAGTGACGAGCGTATCAAGGAAAACAGATAGAACATTACCATTGATGAATAATTTGAACAGTGTAATTGATACGACTATGTATTGAAAGGTGTAAATATGCCACTTTTGAACAATTGGATAGTATCTGCAAGTTTTCATATCAAGAGATAGTACATGTTGGCACAAATGATATAGTAAAGGATCAAAATAGATTCTAGTAAGTGCATACAGATGATGTTGCATGCAGAGATAATGTTTCATCATAATGTAGCACTTTCCGTATACAACAAGGATATGCACATAGGAAATATGAATCCTTGGCTTGAAATCAAGTAAATTCATGGCCAATATCATTCTCCATTCATCCCCTTCATCATCATTGTCATCATCTACACTAAACTAATTTATGTGGGACAACACTTCCTCATCTGTTCCTGTTGATTACACTTGATTTCCGTTCTTCCAATGACTCTAGTATGCAAAAACTAGTCAGCTCATCTCCATGAGGTTGGAAAGAGTGTACTTGAAACTCTGAATGGCAAAACGCCGGATGAACCTGTTGACTTGCTCATTTGCTGATGTGTTCACACCTGCAAATACCACATTAATCAAGTTATGAGGAGAGCCCATGAAAGAACTTGAGGAGGCATTGTAATGGTCAAAGTTCCACATACATGCCTCTCAAGCATGATTACATGTCAGAGCTGAATGCCACGCAGCATGTGTGCTTGGCTGCCCGGGCATGGCCGTAGTGAAACTGGTCACACAGCAGCCTCATCTCAGAGATTCGTTCAGGATCCCTGCCCATTATCTAACTGTACAGCTTGCAAGAATTTTCATAAAAGACAAACTTTGGGTGCTTTGATGCTGGAAAACGTGTCAACAGTGTTGTGAATATGTCGTTTGGAGACTCCCCATTATACATCACATGATACCCATAGATTATGGGGTGCGGTCACACGACAGTGAAAATTCCTGTTGTTGACCTCTTTGGCAGAGGTACAACCTTGTCAGCACTACACTTGGCATCCTCATTTGCTTGAAGGCTTTTCCCATCAGAACGTTCAAGGTATTTGTACAGTGGATGTAAGCACTGGGTGGGCCAAAAAGGATAGTATGAGATGGTGGGTTTCACGGCAAGTCATTCCACTCCGGTGGATGTTGCTTTGTGTAGAAAAAAACAGTGACTTAGACTCAACAAATAATAGCAGGAAAAAAAAACACAGTAACATTGTAAACTACCATGAAGACTCAGCAAAGGAGCATCAGTCTTGCATCTGGCAAGTTTTTTCTGCCGCATTCCAAGTGTTAGAAGACATATGGGAGTGATTCACCATCATTTCCCTCATATGCCAGTCCAACGCCCTTGCAATGATGGGAATATGGACACGGAATTCCTCTCACAAATCGTCAGACATGCATGAATCCTCATCAAGTAGATTTCACAAATATTGAAGACCATCACGATGGATGAGGCACGTATCCATTCCCCGTGCTCCTAGCAAATAAATTAGGTCTGTCTAGTTCTTTTGAACAGTGTAATGTTTGAAGTCATCACACACATGTGTTTAAACCAAACACACGTTGAAATAGTAAAAGGAATCACTCTACTTTGAATATGAACACCTACTTACACGTGGATTTTCTTTGACGACCACCTTCACATTTTCAACAAGAGTAGCCATGTCGTCAGCATGGCACACTTGCAGCTCTGTCATGAGAGTGCTCATGTCATTGTCTTGAACCTTGTCTTGCTCTTGTCGAAACATGCCCAGGCGGGCTAGGATTATACGAGCATGCCTGTTGGTTACCAAACGCTTTGGGTGACATGTGTGAGGGACAGTTTCCGAGACCATGGGCTGCGTGTATAAAGAATGTTCTTCAGTCTTCTTGCCTATTGATCAGTGCCGTTCCATCACAGGGAACTGTCCACATTTGGAGCACCATGTGCCCAGTTCCTCAACATGTTTCAGACACACAAATGCTTGCAAAGCCCTTGCCAGGGTCATTCTATACGTAAGTTTCATTGGTTTTGTTGCATCAGAAAACAACTTCACAGCACCATGTGTTGCTGCCAGAAAGTCCCATTGCATGCCAAGGCCAACACCCATACCATTGCTGCGTGTTTGAAATCAATTGCAGCTGTAAAAATGAAGACATCCTCCTTGTGGTAATCAAGGAAAAGAGTGCAATGGCATGTTGATGTTTGAAAGAGATAGACTGCAGGAATCAAAGATGTGATGATCATTCCCAACACTTGAATTTTCCATTGCTGCCGCATAAGGAAACGCATTTCCATACCACCTTCATCTCATAATTAATGTCATACAAGTCGATGTGGCTCGTCAGCTGCGATACACACAAAGAAACGGATTTGACAAGAGGGGGAAATATTAAACGAACTCAGTGGGTTCCAACGACGACCTCTTCTCACCTGTTTCCAGATATTTCCATAAGGACAACACGGCTCCTTTGGCAATGGAGCAGCTAGCTTGAAGCCTTCAGCAAACACTCTTTATGTTTGCTGATGAACATCGTGTGGCTCTGGCTTCCGACTTGGATGTAAGCCTTCATGTACATCAGTGTGCCAAAACGACTTGACCTTCGGCCGTTCACAAACTAGCCACGGTGTATTTGCATGGTCCTCCATCCCAGAATTCCAATTGCTGTGGCATGAGCTGCACACACTTGTGAACAGTGATTGTGGCTATTCAAATCTCTCAGATTGACAAACTCCTTTGTGCTCCGGAGCAAACCAGGTGGCAGGACTTGGAAAGACATTCTGCAGCATTTCAAGATTTGAAACGCATGCTCCAGTTTCTCAGTCACAGCTGCAGTGATACTCTCCTTGAAATTCCCCGTCCATTAATGCCCAACCCAAGACCCATGACCCGAGGTGTGAAGATCAAGGACCTAAGATGGAAAAACACAGGCTCTCATTTTGAGACGCACTTACTAGATGTGCTGGGAAGGCCTTCAATGCCAACAATTTCAGAGGTCTTTCCAACTCACTTTCCACCCATTGCATGTGCACACATGTCTTTCCAGCTGCGGCACATGAACATGTACACCCAGCACCACCTTTCCACTTCATCTATCCATGCACAGGCGTGGCATATTGTCCCAGGGGAGATGACACAGTCAGAGAAAGCACTATCACCACTTTTCAGGAAGCACTGCAACAGAATGCAAAGTGTGTTGCATTCACATCTTCCAACTGATGCAGAAAACTATCAAATTCACTATCGTCCTCTCCTGCAATAGGTGGCATGAACTGCATCACGCGCCGTTTCAATTTCAAATGCCTCTCCTCAAAGACATAGTACGGTGACCCATTGAATAGGCACACTCTAGGCCCAAGCCGCTTCTGCATGTGACACCATTGTTTGAGCAACAAGCCATAACATTTTGTCCCATCAGCACAAACTACTATGTGGGAACAGAATTTGAAATTGGATATCACAGGATTTGACACAGCGTACCACTAGAGAAACCCGCCCATTGTCTCGTGGTAGATTGAAGCCAACAGTGGTCCGCCTTCTGGAAGGGACAGCTTGATGCCGTGGGGACTTCTCCAGAACTGTGATAATTGTTTCCATCATTCTCTTGAACAATCCCTTCATCATCATTTTGGTGTTCTCCAAGTGGTCATCTGCCTGTGGCTACGGATCCTCCTACGGTTGTGCCTCCTGCTATGCTTGCTCCTGCTGTTGTGCCTCCTGCTACGATTGCTCCAGCGGTTCTTCCTGCGTGTGGGTAAAGATCACCACCTGTGGTCTTCTTGCGGCTGGGTCAAGATAATCTGTATCAGGTCATGGCAATGCATTGAGGTCAAGCCAAGGCCGGGCCCAAGACACAAAGCCATTGGGGTTTGTGAGTGGTGGGGGGGGAGAAGGATAACAAGCGAGCTGGCCATCAGAAGCATCAAATGGTGCAGCATTCTCTGGCATATTTGGAGCACTTCTACAACACTTCTACGGCTTCCCCACATTTGGGTTGCAGTGTGGAAGGATGCTCTTTAATGGATCTTGGGTCCACGTGTTACGGCGTTCATCTCAAATGAAGAGCACCTCAAAGTGCTTGAATCCCATTTTCTTGACAGCGCATCTGAAAGAAAAACAGCTAATGCACTTTGTCACTTGCAATTCACTAGAGTAAAACAACAGTAAGACACACAAGGGCAAGAAATGAGCACTCACCTTTGACAACATAATCTTGTGTGTCCTGGAGTGTTGGAAAAACAGCCTTCACCATCGGAGATGCCTTTAGCCATGGACCACCAGCCTCCACATGTTAGGCTTGTACATGTCCAAACACTACCATTGCCAATGGACTTGAATCTGAAGCTGTGTCACAAGTACAATATGCTTTCCACCATGACAGAGGGGGGAACATCACATGGATCAACTAATACAGAGCAACCAAGGCTTGTGGTTTTCAATCCTTCCTAGTATGCTTGCAGATGTGACAGAGAGTGTTCAAATCATCCATTTTCTATTTCAACAAATACATGTCTGCAGGCCATCTCACCCGTGCTCCTGGTGAAGGCTCGCTGACCAACAGACGCATTGACTGAGCTGTCCAGGGGGACGCCGCCGACGAGGGGATGTGGATGGACGTTCTATCTGCATTATGAAACAAACATAAAATGGATTCAACATTCTTCAGATGCATGGAATTCTTTGGTCTTTTGCATCATAAACATTGCCAAGTTCATTATTTGTTCTTCTCCCAATAAATGATAGCAACATCTTCTGCATGACTTTGGTCCACACTGTCCACTTCATGTTTGCTTTCCCGTGACAACACACGTACGGATTAAGGCATTGGTGCTTCATGCAAGCATGTTTACTTTGCACTATGGCCTCCCTCAGCTCAACCTTTGAACATCCCGCTGCAGTGTGGTCATCTTTGTCACCCCCCGACTCTTCACCGTCACTTTACTCAAGCTATCCACCCCACAGATGACAAGGCTTCCAAAGTGAATGCATCCGCTGCACCTCTTCTGTTTGTTCAAAGGCGTGCTTTGGCATCTTGCCTGCATTGAGCGGAAAACAAGAATACAGTGTAAAACCAAATTGTACGGGTGGAAAAAGGCGGGG
>SZWC01003146.1:112189-126004 GCA_023375785.1 Penium margaritaceum | reverse complement strand
CCCTCAGCGCAACTGCAGCTTTGTGAGGCCGAGGTGCAGCAGGATTTGGACACCTCTTCTTTGTGTGCCCCTTACGGCCACACTTCGGGCAGATGAAGTTCCGTTTCCGGAGCGGCGCACGCTCCATGCGGGCACTCCTGGGATGACCACAGCCACACCGCGGACCTGGTTGGCACCAGCCAGGCGGCGCAGGTTGGTTCATTCCGGCAGAGGAGAGTGAGGGCATAGGATTGCCGTAGGTGAGGCTCCAATACTGCACCATCTGTCCGCAGCTCACGTGCGCAGTTGGATCCTTTCTGACCTCCATCGTGAGCGCACATGCATGCTGGCATGGCTGGCCAAATTTGCGCCACCGACGACACTCAAAGGTTCCCATGGCGAGGTCCACGTGCCGGCGTACGTTTGTTGGGCCACGAACCAGTGCCGACGACGGACCCTCAATGATGACGCCATAGTCACGTGCAACTACAGAGCTGTATAGCAGGCATCTCGCCGCCGCCAGGGCAAGAGTCTCATTACACTTGGCTATCTGCTCGCGGCACTTTGCCATGATGCCCTACACAAAGTAATACACTTGCAGGAAGCAGTAGAAGGGGTAGAGTTTATGGAGGCTCCTCAGACGGGTGTTGAGTGACTCTGAAGCATTGCTGGTGATGTGCCCCCCCCCTCCCTCGAGGCAGAGGAAACATGTAGAGGTCCATTTTTGAAGAGGTATGCCTCCCTTTCCGTCCCAGCCTTGGATGAGATATTAGGAGGCACGTTTTCTCACTGCCCGCACGTGACGTGCTGCCCAGTGAAACTGGTCGTGGATCAGTTCCTGTGCACACTTCCAGGCCCAGTAGGCCGCCTTCTTCCCAAACTTCTCCTACACGTTTCGACAAAGATTCCAGGCACAATAGGTGTGGGTAGCGCCGGGAAAATTTCTTACCAGGGCCTTAGCCAGGCCAGCTTCTCTGTCAGACACAATGACCGCACCTACAGTACAAGCGCTAGGCTAAGCTGATGCCAAATGCTCGCAAAACCACATCCAAGTCTCCTCGTTCTCACTGGACACCAGAGCCCAGGCCATCAGGCATGCGTGGTCGTTCGCGTCAGGAAATTGTGCGACTAGCATGACTTGCTTGTGGTCGTTCTTCAGGAATGTGCCATCCATTGTGATGATCCTCCGGCTGTAGTCCCAACCAAGACGGGTGGCGCCAGGCGCCACAAAGGCTCACTTGAACTTGCTATGTGCATCCTGCTCCGCAACAGCATGAGCAGCCGGATCAATGCGTTTCATCCGCAAGTACACATGAACAATCCATAAGACCTTCAAAGAGGAAAGTGAAAATGCATGACAACAACAGTTTCACATACATGGCGAGACATACCTCCTGACACAGCGCCGGAAACATAGCCCATGATTTCGCCTTGGCGCCCATGTGGTAGACCTGAGCCATAGTTCTTGCACGGTACAGCGTATTGTTGGCCACATGAATACCCGTGGCTTCCTTGATGATGGCTTCGAGTGTGGCTGGAGGTGTTGTTGGATTTTGTGCCATTTTTTGTGATATGTGCCTTGCAATCCACCTTGTGGTTTGTGCAGGGCACCCACGGCCAATAGTCGGCGTGCAGCAGTGGCCTTTTGTGACATAGGATAGCTTCACCGCCCCCAGCTTCGAAGAGACAACTACGCGTACGTGCCACGCGCAACCATGTCTGACAGCCTCCACGCATCGTACGACGATCCATCCAGGCTCGCTGCGCACCCACTGCAGCCCAAAGCGGTTAGCTATCGTGTAGTCTTCGTTGGCCGCCCTATAGGCAGCCATGTTGCGGAACGTTTTGCCCTCCACAAGGTCGTCACCATCTGCCTTTCATTTCTTCATCGTAGAATCGGGGCGGTTGTCTGACATTGCTGCAAAAAGGAGACGACAGCCAGTTTGCAAAGCATCTCCACCTTGAAGTTAGTGGACCGGCATGACAGTCAAAGACGTACTCTTCACAAGTATGACAAACGCACAATGGCAAGACCGGAATTTTGTGACAGCATGACAGTCAAAGAAGTGCAAAACGGGACACACAAGTTACAAGTGGAGCCACTAGGACATAGTACACGGTGCCTTGCCCAAGACTTGGTGTATGGTGGAGCCTTGGTCTGCTCCGAGGAGCGTGGCTCCATCCCAAACAACCGCATGGTTTTTGCAGCTTCTGCTTCCAAACGTCTTTCCCTGTTCTCATAATCCCAATCTCTGTTGAGCCAGAAGAAGAGTTCTTCCTCGGAACCTGATTCATGGTAGTAAACACGGTGTGCCGGACTCTGAGGTTGAGCTGGTGGAGGCGCTGGGAAACACCATGGTTGGTAGGGTGATAGGTGCGTTGCTGAGGTGGTGGTGCAGCAGGTCGTGCCGCAGGTTGGGCAGCGGGTGGAGCAGCAGGCCGTGCCGCAGGTCAGGTAGTGGGGGTGCAGCGGGTCGTGCGGCAAGTCGGGCAGCGGGTGGTGCAGCGGGTTGTCGCATGTTGGGCAGCGGGTGGTGCAGCGGGTCATGCAGCGGGATGTGCAGCGGTTGCTGTAGCTGGGCGTCTAGCAGTTGGTACAGCGCGTGGTGCAGCGGGTGGTGCGGCGGGTGGTGTAGCAGGTGGGTCAGCGGGTGGTGCAGCGGGAGCCACAGCGGGTCGTGTTGCTGCTGGTGTTGCTGCTCTTTCAGCACGTGGTGCCGCATGTCAAGCAGCGGGTGGTGCAGCGTGCTGAGGGTCTGTGGGTAGTGCACCCAGCAGGGCCACACCCACGGCAGTGGAGCGCCATCCCGCAACCGTCGGTGGGTTCGGCCATCCAATGTTGCGTCGCCTTGGGTCTAAAGGGCCACACACAGTTGTGGTGCCTGTTGTCGGCGAGGGTGCGTGACGGGGAGGTAGCGGCCGTGGCACGCGGAACTGAGCCGCACGGGGCAAGCCCCCCTGGCTGGAGGTGACAGCCCGTCCTCGTGTGATTGGGCCTAGCGGTGGTGAGAGCAGTTGTAGAACACCATGCCTGGGCACATGAGAGGGGTTGGCGAGTGGGCGGGTTTGTCGAATGTACACAAACCGGTCGAGCAGAGGCAGGAGCCTCCGCCATCAGGGCACTGCCCCGGGTCCGGGGCGCCATAGCGCCAAGAATGGGCACATTGGCATTTTCTGAACACAATAAATGCCTGACGTACCCTGCAAATTGACTCACCTTGCTTGATCAGGAGAGAGAGCAACGTGTTAAAGCTCCACCCCAAACACATGAAACCCTGGCATAGTCACACATCGGCGCTGGAGAAGCCGAAATGACAGACACAGTGGGGGGGGGGGGGGGGGGGGGGGGCTCGCAAAGCCCCCGTCCATGCTCATGCTCACTGACTTTCCGCAAATGCATGTCAGGGACCATTGCAACGTACATGGACGGGTTATGCAACCAATCCACGTGTAGTACTCACGTGAGACAAGGGTCGAGGGTCACTGGAGCGCCTCCATTTGCGCACATGCAGGTTTGGCAGCCAGGCTGACATTTGAGCATGCAGGCCGTGTTTCATCCACCTTACTGTTTACGAGTGTACGTAATGTCAGCATGGCAAAGGAGAAGCAACAACGAAGGCAGCGAAAGACCTCTAATGTTATCTAAAACAAGTACCCCTTCCATCGTGACCGAGCGGATTGCCGAACCAAGTATTTCTGTATATATGTGTACACATTTAAAGTTGTGCTCACCATCATGCAGCGTCTCATTGTACAGAAATCGGAAAGGAAACGTAAAAATCAAGTTCAGATGAAAAAAAGCAAGAGCGTGCCCAACGTGCTACACATGTAACGCAGGTACCGGTAGTCCTTGATAAGTGAAAGTACCATGGGTGGATGGTTGCTTTCCCGCTGAACAACAGGCGGATGGTTTCTTTTCTTCGAAACGACGGGCGGATCGTTACCTTTGTTCCAAACGACGGGAGGATGAGAGTCACACTTTGTGATTTATGGGTATCTAAGCTTTTTCAACCTATAATGAATCAGTGCAAACATCCACCCACCCACCCAATGCATGGATGATTGAATCATTGGACTGACTCGGGATTGAATACATTCACAATTGGACCACCTAATGAGTAAATGAGCACATCTCTCTTTCCATCCATCCTTCTATCCATCCATCCATCCATCCATCCATCCATCCATCCATCCATCCATCCATCCATCCATCCATCCATCCATCCATCCATCCATCCATCCATCCATGAGATGAATGAACCCCAAATTCAAGAATGGATGAATGAATCATTAATGAATGAAAAAAATCAGAATTGAATGAACTGATGCAACCAATCACACACCCACCCACCTGATGCATGGATTATTTAATCATTGGATCAATTTGGGGTGGAATGTATTCACAAGTGCACCACCCAAAGAATTAATGAGCACATCACATTTTTCATCAATTATTGCATCCATCCATCCATCCATCNATTTCTGTATATATGTGTACACATTTAAAGTTGTGCTCACCATCATGCAGCGTCTCATTGTACAGAAATCGGAAAGGAAACGTAAAAATCAAGTTCAGATGAAAAAAAGCAAGAGCGTGCCCAACGTGCTACACATGTAACGCAGGTACCGGTAGTCCTTGATAAGTGAAAGTACCATGGGTGGATGGTTGCTTTCCCGCTGAACAACAGGCGGATGGTTGCTTTTCTTCGAAACGACGGGCGGATCGTTACCTTTGTTCCAAACGACGGGAGGATGAGAGTCACACTTTGTGATTTATGGGTATCTAAGCTTTTTCAACCTATAATGAATCAGTGCAAACATCCACCCACCCACCCAATGCATGGATGATTGAATCATTGGACTGACTCGGGATTGAATACATTCACAATTGGACCACCTAATGAGTAAATGAGCACATCTCTCTTTCCATCCATCCTTCTATACATCCATCCATCCATCCATCCATCCATCCATCCATCCATCCATCCATCCATCCATCCATCCATACATCCATCCATCCATCCATGAGATGAATGAACCCCAAATTCAAGAATGGATGAATGAATCATTAATGAATGAAAAAATTCAGAATTGAATAAACTGATGCAACCAATCACACACCCACCCACCTGATGCATGGATTATTTAATCATTGGATCAATTTGGGGTGGAATGTATTCACAAGTGCACCACCCAAAGAATTAATGAGCACATCACATTTTTCATCAATTATTGCATCCATCCATCCATCCATCCATCCATCCATCCATCCATCCATCCATCCATCCATCCATCCATCCATCCATCCATCCACCCATCCATCCATCCATCAATTCGTCCATCCATCTGATGAAGGAACCCCCAAGACAAGAATGGATTAATGAAACAAATAATGAATGAAAAAATGTAGGACTGAATGAACCAATGCATCCATTCACCCACCCACGCACCCGATGCATGGATGATTGAATCATTGGATCAATTCAGGGTGGAATATATTCACAAGAGGACCACCCAACGAATGAAATAGCACATTGCATGTTCCATCCATCCTTCTATCCATCTGTCCATCCATCCATTCATCCTTCCATCCATCCTTCCATCCATCCATCCATCCATTCATCCATCCATCCCATGAGTGAACCCCCAATGCAAGAATGGATGAATGATTTCATTCATGAATGAACAGATTTAGGATTAAAGGAATCCATCTATTCACCCACCCACACAATGCATGGATGATTGAATCATTGGATCAATTCAGGGTGGGATGAATTCACAAGTGGGCCACCCAATGAATGAATGAGCACACCACGTTTTCCATCCATCCTTGTATCCATCCATCCATCCATTGGATGAATAAACCCCCAATGCAAGAATAGATTAATGAAATCATTAACAAATGAAAGAATGTAGGATTTATTGAACCAATGCAACCATCCACCCACCCACCGGATGCATGGATGATTGAATCATTGGATCAATTTGGGTAGGAATGTAATCACAAATGGACTACCCAATGAATGAATTGGCACATCACATTTTCCATGCATGCCTGTATCCATCAAACCATCCATCCATCTATCCATCCATCCATCCATCAATCCATCCATCCATCCATCCATTAAATGAATGAACCCCCAATGCAAAAATGGATGAATGAACTCATTTTGAAGTGAAAAAATGTAGGATTGAATGAAGCAATGCAACCATCCACCCACCCACCAACCCAACTGATGCATGGATGATTAAATCATTGGATCAATAAAGCGTGGAGTTTATTCAAAAGAGGACCATCCAATGAATGATTGCACACATCGCATGTTCCATCCATCCTTCTATCCATCCATCCATCCATCCATCCATCCATCCATCCATCCATCCATCCATCCATCCATCCATCCATACATCCATCCATCCATCCATCCACCCATCCATCCATCCACCCATCCATCCATCCATTCATCCATCCACCCGATGAGTGAACCCCGAGTACAAGAGTGGATGAATTATTTCATTAATGAATGAACTGATGTAGGATTCAAAGAACCAATGCATCCATCCATCCACCCACCCACATGATGCCTGGATGATTGAATCATTGGATCCATTCGGGGTGGAAAGTATTCACAAGGGGACCACTCAATGAATGAATGAGCACATCACGTTTTCCATTCATCCTTGTACCCATCCATCCATCCATCTATCCATCCATCCATCCAATTAATAAACTCTCAATGTTTTAATGGATAAATTACATTATTAATCAATGAAAGAATGTAGGATTGAATGAACCAATGCAACCATCCACCCACCCACCCACCTGATGCATAGATCTTTGAATCATTAGATCAATTCGAGGTGGAATGTATTCACAAGTGGACCAGCCAATGAATTAGTGAGAACATCTATCTTTCCATCCATCCTTCTATCTATCCATTCATCCATCTACCCATCCATCCATCCATCCATTTATCCATCCATCCATCCATCCATCCATCCATCCATCCATCCATCAAGCCATCCATCCATTCATCCATCCATCCATCCAATGAATAAACCTCAAATGCAAGAATGGATGAATGAAAACATTNACCAGCCAATGAATTAGTGAGAACATCTATCTTTCCATCCATCCTTCTATCTATCCATTCATCCATCTACCCATCCATCCATCCATCCATTTATCCATCCATCCATCCATCCATCCATCCATCCATCCATCCATCCATCCATCCATCAAGCCATCCATCCATTCATCCATCCATCCATCCAATGAATAAACCTCAAATGCAAGAATGGATGAATGAAAACATTAATGAATAAGAAAATGTAGGCTTGAAATAACCAGTGCAACCATCCACCCATCCACCCACCCGTTGCGTGGATGATTGAGTCAATTGATCAATTTGGGGTGGGATTTATTCACAAGTGGACCACCCAATGAATGAATGTGCACATCACTTTTTCCATCAATCCTTGTATCCATCCATCCATCCATCCATCCATCCATCCATCCATCCATCCATCCATCCATCCATCCATCCATCCATCCATCCATCCATCCATCCATCCATTCATCCATCCATCCATCCATCCATCTATCAGACTAATGAGCCCCCAATGCAAGAATGGATGAATTAACTCATTAATGAATGAAACATTTTAGGATTAAATGAACCAATGTATCAACCCACCCACCCAATGCATGGATTAATGAATCATTGGATAAACTAGGGGTGGAATTTGTTCAAAAGCGGACCACCCGATGGATGAATGAGCACATTGCATTTTCTATGCATGTTTGTATCCATCAATCCATCCATCCATCCAATAAATGAACCCCCAATTCAAGAATGGATGAATGAATTCATTAACGAAAGAAAATGTAGGATTGAATGAACCAATACAACCATCCAACCACCCACCCACCTGATGCGTGGATGATTGAATCATTGGATTGATTCCGAGTGGAATGTATTCATAAGAGGACCACAAATGAATGAATGAGCACATTGCATTTTCATCCACCCTTCTATCCATCCATCCATCTATCCATACATCCATCAATCCATCCATCCATGTGATGAATGAACCTCTGTGCAAGAATGGATGAATGATTTCATTTATGAATGAGAAAATGAAGGTTTGAAGGAATCAATGCATCCATCCATTGACCCATCCACCAGATGCATGGATGATTGAGTGATTGGATCAATTCAGGGTGGAATGTACTCACAAATGGACAACCCAATGAATCAATGAGCACATTGCCTTTTCCATCCATCCTTGTATCCATCCATGCATTCATCTGCCAAATGAACTCCGTGACATCCCACGGCATTCTCCTCTTCATCATTTCCACCAATGCCCCCGTGACACATCAGGCCACCGGTCTGCGTGCTGCTGCCCCACCACTCCCCTCACCCCCACCGCTCCAGCTTTCTCTGCAATCCGTTCTAGTATCAAAACTGTGTGTCGTGAATTGCATTGTGTAGTTTTTTTCCGTGACCTCTGTCAAACCAACTTTGCCTTGGGACCCACCGGTGTCCCTGTGATGCATTGGGCCGTAGGTCTACACGTAGCTACCCCACCACCCCCCTCAACCCCACCTCTCTACCTCTCTCCATGGTCTGCTCTAGCATAAGAATCGTGTGCTCTGAAGTGCATTGCATAGAATTTTTTATGGCATCTATCTAGTTAAACTCAACTCATCATAATTTCGACGGGTGCCCCAGTGACGCATTAGGTCGCAGGTCTGCGTACCGCTGCCCCACCACCCCCCTCACCCCCACAGCCTTGGCTTTCTCCGCAGCCCGCTCTGGTATCAAAATCACGTACCATGGACTATGCCATGTAGTGTTTTTTGTGCCCTCCATCGTGTTGTATTCACCTCATCATAATTCCCACCGGTGCCCCCATGAAGCATCGGGCCGTGGGTCTACGTGACATTGCCCCACTATCTCCCCCCCCACCCCAATGGCTCCGGCTTTCTCCGCGGTCTGCTCTGGTATCAGAGTTCCGTGCTGTGAACAATGTCAATTGCTTTTTTCTGTGACCTCCATTCCGGTGCATCTGCCTTGTCATTATTCCCATTGGTGCCCTTGTGATGCCTTGAGCCGCGGGGCTGTGCGCCGCTACCCCACCACCCCCCTATCCTCCACTGCTCCGGCTTTCTTCATGGTCCGCTCTAGTGTTAGAATTGTGTGATTTGAATTGCTCCGTGTAGTGTTTTATGTTCCCTCCATCTTGGTGCATTTGCCTTGTCATGATTACGACTGGTGCCCTTTGTTGCATTGGGACACGAGTCTGTACGCACCTATCCCACTACCCCCTTCAACATCACCGCTCCGGCATTCTCTTCGGTTTGTACTTGTATCAAAATTGCGTGATCTAATTGCATCATCTATTTTTTTCTGTACCCACCGTCTCGGTGCATTTGCCTTGTCATGATTCCCACCAGTGCCCTTGTGACGATAGGGTCGCAGGTCTGCACGCCGCTGCCCCACCACCCCCACCCCCATTGCTCGGATTTCTCCACGGTCTACTTTGTATCAAAATTGCGTGTCGTGAATTGCTTTATGTAGTGTTTTCTGAGCCCTCCTTCTTGGTGCATTTGCCTTTTCATAACTCCCGACGGTGTTTATGGGACGCCTCGGGCCGTGGGTCTGTGTGCAATTACACGACACCCCTCGTCATCATCGTTCCAACTTCCTTTATGGTCTGCTCTTGCATGAGAATTGCATGATGTGAACTTTTTTGCGTATCATTTTCTGTGCCCCCCGTCTCCCTATGTTTGCCTTGTCATGATTCCCACCAGGGCACCCATGGCGCGTTGGGCCGCGGGCCGCCGCGCTACTCCCCCACCAACCCCCTCACCTCCATCACTTTGGCTTTCTCCTCGGTCCACTTTGGAATCGAAATTGTGTGCGGTGAGCTGCTTTGTGTAGTGTTCTTTGAGCCCTCCATCTCAGTGCATTTTCCTTCTTATAATGCCCACGTGTGCACACGTGATGCTTTGGGCTGTGCTTCTACACACCGTTGTCCCACCACCTCCCTCATCCCCATTGCTCCGTCTTTCTCTATGATCTGCTTGAGTATCAAAATTGCATGCCTTAAATTCTGTAGTGCAATTTTTTTGCGCCCTCCATCTCTGTGCATTTGCGTTGTCATTATTCCTACCGGTGCCCCCATGTTGCATTAGGCCACAAGTCTGCGCGCCGCTGCCCCACCATTGCCCTTACCCCCAATGCTCCGGCTTTCTCCCCGGTCCGCTCTAGAATCAAAATCTTGTGTCGTGAATTGCTTTGCATAGATTTTTCTACGTCATCTGGCCCACTACATTCGCCTTGTCATGATTCCCATGGGTACCCTCCGTGACACATTACGCCGCTGGTCTACACGCAGCCGCCCCACCAACCCCCTCACCCCTTACTACTCCAGATTTCTCTGCAGTCTTCTCTGGTATCAAAATTGTGTGTCGTGAATTGGGTTAGATAGAGTTCCCATGCTTGCAGTCTCAGTGCATTCCTCTTGTCATACTTCCCACTTGTGCCCCCGTGATGCATCCAGCCGCAGGTTTGTGCGCCGCTGCTCCACCATTCCCTCACCCTTACCTCTCCGCCTTTCTCCGCATTCCACTTTGATATCAAAATCATATGCCATGATCCCGCCGTTTAGATTAGTTTTTGTGCTCTCCATGTGGTGTGTTTTTCTTATTCCAATTCCTAGCAGTGGCCCCGTGACACATCAGGCTTAGGTTATGGGCTCCAGTGTCCCACCATTGCCATCATCCCCACCTCTCTGGCTGTCTCCGCTGTCCGCTCTAGTATTGAAATTGCGTGCATGAATTATGTCGCATAGCATTTTCTGTACCCTCCGTCCTGGTGTGCTCACCTTACCATAAATCCCACCAGTGCCCTCATAACACATCGAGCCAGGGGTTTGTGCGCTACTGTCATACGATCCCCCTCACCCCCACCGCTCCCGCTTTCTTCACTATCTGCTTTGTTATAAAAACAATATAAAGTGAATTGCCTCACGTGGCATCTTTTGTGCCTTCCGTCTTGGTGTGTTTGCCTTATCCTAATTCCCACCAGTGCCCCCATAATCTGCGCACCGCTTTCCTACCACCCCCATCACCCTCAACGCTCCAGCTTTCTCTTTGGTCACCACTACTATCAAAATCACGTGCTGTGAATTGCATCACATAGCATTTTTTGTGCCCTCCGTCCTCGTGCATTTGCCTTTTCATAAAACCCACCAATGCCCTCGTGACGCATCTGGCTGTCGGTCTTTGCACCGCTATCCAACCATCCTGCTTACCCCCACTGCTCCGGATTTCTCCATCGTGCGCTCTGGCATTAAAACAATGCACTGTGAATTGTGTTAAGTGGTGTTTCTTGTGCCCTCAATTGCGTTGCATTTGCCTTGTCATAAGTCCCACCAGTACCCCAATGACGTATCTTGCCGTGGGTCTACGTGCCGCTGTCACACCACCCTCCTCACCTCCACTCCTCTAGATTCTCTACGGTCAACTCTAGTATCAAAATCATGTGCTATGAAATATGTCATGTAGAATTTTCCATGCAATCCATCCCGATGTATTGACCTTGTCATGATTCAAACTGATGCCCACGTGACACATCAAGTCACAAATTTGTACACCCTTGCCCCACAACCCCACTCACCCCCACTATTGCAGCTTTCTCTGCGGCCCGCACAAGTATCAAAATTGCATACTGTGAATTGCTTTGCATAGCATTTTGTGTGTCCTTCATCCCACTGCATTCACCTTGTCATTGTTTTCACCGATGCCCACGTGACGCATTGGGCCACGAGTTTGCACACCGTTGTCCTACCACCCACTTCAACCCCACCGCACCGAATTTCTTCTTGGTCAGATTTTGTATTCCAATTGTGTGCCATGAATTGCGTAGCATAGAATTTCTTTCCCTCCTTCCTGGTGCATTTGCATTGTCATTATTCTAATCAGTGCCCCCCATAATGCATCAAGTCGCGGTTCTCCGTGCTATTTTCCCATCACCTCTCTCACCCCCACTGCTCCGGCTAACTCTGCGATCCACTTTGGCATCAAAATTGTGTGCATACATAACCTCACATAGTATTTTCCATGACCTCCGGCCCGGTGCAGTGTCCTTTTCATGATTCCCACCGATGACCCCATAACGCATGTGGCCACGGGTCTGTGTGCCGTTGCCCCAACACCCCCTCACCCCTTGTGCTCTGCCTTTCTCCTAGGTCTCCCCTAGAATCAAAATAGTGTGCTGTGGATTGCATCACGTAGCGTATTTTATGCCCTCCATTGCAGTGCATTTGCATTTCTAGAGTTTTGACTGGTGGCCCCACAACGCATTTGGCCACGAGTCTATGCACTATTACCCTACCATCCCCTCGACCCCACTACTACAGCTTTCTTCGCGGTTCATGGTTATATCAGAATTGTGTACCATAAATGAACCTGTGTAGCCTTTAGTATTCCCTCCATACCAACACATTTTTCTTGTCATAATGCCCACCAGTTTCCCCGTGATGCATTAGGCAGCTAGTCTATTCGCCATTGTCCCACAACCCCCCTCACCTCCACCGCTTAGATTTTCTCCGTCCTCCACTGTGCTATTAGAATTGTGTGTAGTGAACTGTGTCATTTAATATTTTCCGTGCCCTCTATCCCAGTGCACTCCCCTTGTCAAAATTCCCACCGGTTCCCCTGTGACGCATCGGGCTTCGGGTTTGCGTGGCACTACCCCACCACCTTCTTCACTCCTTCTCTGGCTTTCTCAAACCTTTTGCTCTCGTATCAGAATCCTGTGCCATGAAATCCATCTTGTATCATTTTCTGTGCACTCTCTTTTGATATGTTTATCTCTTCATGATGCCCAGCAGTGTCCCCGTGTGACATCGGGTTGCGGGTCTATGCCCTAGTGCACCACTAGCCTTCTCACCTCCACTGTTGTGGCTTTTTGTGTGGTCCACTTTAGTATCATAATTGTATGGCATGATTTTCATCCTATAGAATTTCTTGTGGCCTCTGATGCAGTGCATTTGCCTCGTCGTAGTTCCCACTGATTCTCCACTGACGCATAGGGCCACGTGTTTGTGCGCCATTGCATCGAAACCACCCTAACCCCTTCTTCTTCAGATTTCTTTTTGATCTGCTCTGGTATCAAAGTTTCATGCTGTGAATTGTGTCCTGCATTTTTTTTAGTATCCTCCATCCTAATGCCTTTGCCTTTTAATGATTCCCACCAGAGCACCCATGATGCATTGTGTTATAAGTCTCCACAAAGCTGCCTTCCCACCCCCTCACCCCAAACGCTTCAGCTTTCTCTACGCTCTGCTCTGGCATTGAAGACATGGGCTATGGATTTTAATGTATAACATTTTCTGTGCCCTCAATCCTGGTGCATTTGCCTTGTCATAATTACCACCCGTGCCCCCATGACACATAAGGACATGGGTTTGCGCACCGTTGCACCACCACCCCCACGACCCTCACAGCTCTGGCTTTCCCCCCGCTTGCTCTGGCTACATCTAAATCTATATCTATATCTATATCTATATTTACATACATCTATATCTATATCTATATCTATATCTATATCTATATCTATATGTATATGTATATCTATATCTATATCAATATCTATATCTATATCTATATCTATATCTATATCTATATCTATATCTATATCTATATCTATATCTATATCTATATCTGTATCTATATCTATATCTATATCTATATTTAAATCTATATCTATATCTATATCTATTTCCATATCTATATCTATATCTATATCTATATCTATATCT
>SZWC01003146.1:44338-56838 GCA_023375785.1 Penium margaritaceum | reverse complement strand
TTTTATATTCTCCTATTTTTTAAAACTCAGTTTAGTGACAGTTTAATTCGACTATAATTTCTGGCCCAGGAATATTGGACCTCCTTTGTCCAAAGGCACAGGTATTGTTTTAGTGTTACATTGGTCGAAGTTCTTGTTCACCTCCTTGGTCTTTCCCTTTAACTACGCGGGTCAACATTTGAAACTTCGGAACGTCGATGGGGACGTCGCACCCCTTCCGTCGTTTCGCAAGCCGCAGCCCCCTTCCTGAAGGCTGAGCGCGCCATCAAGAAGTGACTGTGTGCATCGGACGACGATCTGAAGCACACAGTTTGTCACGTTCTGCGCGCAGGCTCGTGGGGACTGCACGCGGAAAACATGGAGATTCCCGACGACTGGGAATCTCCACGTTGGAATGTGGATGTGTACCAGTCTTTAATGAAGTTTTCCTTCTTTTGCAGCAATTTTATCACTACATTGTTGACTGAAAACTATGTGTAGAGAAACGATGATTTGGGAATTTCTAGATTGTTTCGTCCATAAAGGAAATACTTACATACGTGCTTGATTGGACGAAGGAAAATAATTGTTTTAGTCGAATATAAGAGACACTACAATAGGTTCCCTCACCTCTAAGGCTATCCTATTCACCAAAGAAAAATACTACCAGCTACCTGTCCTTTGATGAACTTGGCAAAACGTGCCTAATGCGGTATTCTCATGCTCGGTGGTTAGAAGCGATTTTCGAAAAAGTGTTTTTGGGTGCCAGGAATGCTGCTCGACTTCAGAAGTCAATTCCAGAATTAGAACACCGTTCCCCTAGGCTACTATACCAGATATCCTGCCTGAAGGTATCTCCACTACTCCTGGTCTCCACCGTTGGGAAGTCTAATCCTGGTCCTTTCGTCTCACGTCGATTTGCGAATCTCATGCACTCCTCGCAACGGCTTCAGAGCTTGCGAAGCGCAAGGCATGGGACATGAACATCCGAATTCAAACATAAAACCTGAAACACAAAAGTTCAAAGGGAAAACATATTTGAATTGTGTTGTTTGCGTATCGCCTGCACGCAAACACACGAGTTCGAATGACGACGAAGGCACGTTCCTGTTTTCAAGAATCAACCATGAAAACTTTCTTCTTTGGGTTTTCATATCTCGTTGATGCCTTGTACAATGCCGCATACCTATAAGGCCCCGCTACCGACGGAATCGTTTTTCCCATGTCCTTATCAAATCACATGTGATGTCACTTGATGGCGACGTTGGTGTTTTCGCAGCAGGGTCAACGATGTTTCGCGTGGACTCAGCTCCAATTGACAGGCACCGACCAACATAACCTAGGAATATCCCAACTGCGAGGAAGATCCAGCTCATAGATCGTGCGGACTCAGCAAAGCCGCTCTCATTGGCCTATGATGCATGTGTTGCATTCTTGATTTGTCATTAATTCTTCTGTGTGCTGCAATGGAGCATTTTGGTCACATTTTACCAATGGTGAGAGGTGTCAAAATTTGGTTGAAAAGTATTCGTCCATCAGTCGGTCTCATTGCACACATGAATTTGACGCCTTTCAACATGATCGTTCTTCCTCTCACACAAAAATGTAATGGGAGGGCGCTCCCAAGGCAGGCCTCTCTGGCCAATCAGGAGGCGCTAAGGCATCATCCACCTACGACTTTTGAAGAAGGCAGCCCGCGTCAAGACTGGTGTCAAACTAGGCACCTTGGACAAATTGATCCAAGTTCAAAAGGTATTAATCCTATGTGGAGCATGCCTATTAGGGCCGTGGAAATTACCAGGTTCGGTGATGACATGAAAAGAGTTAAAGTAACAATGGATGCTTTGGCTTCGGAAGTCAGCAGTCTAGGGGCGGTCCAGCAAAGTTAGTGAATACGTTCGCATTTGAAGCCAGGATCCGTACAAATTTCATGCTCTTCCATTTCCTCCGCCTTCGTTACTAGTGCATTACGGCGGTAAATCAACTCGCACGTGCGGACCCATCTACCGAAGCACACCTCAGCGCTGACTGTCGCGTCATCAGCATGGCGAACCACTTCCCCTTAACTCTCACCCTTAAACTCTCACCAACGAGCAGGAGAGCGCCGCATGAGTGTCACTTCTTCTGAAGCAATTCATTGGTTTTGATTATGATTATATGGTTTCAGACTTATCTCTCTCAAACAATCCATTTTCTATGACTCTTCGAGTAAGAGGGGAAAGGTTTAAAGCAGCAACCAAGACTCCTTCCAACTTGCGCTTCATGCTATCTTACGTGGATGGACAACATTCCTGGGTTTTTGGTTGTTCATCAAGCGATGTCTTCGACCGTAGCACGCAGCAAGCAATGCTCTTCTTTTAGGGGTGCATTGTTACTCTGAGCAGGACGTAGGTGGTTGAGAGAGATGACATACGGGACAGAAATGGTTTAAGGATTTGGGAAAAATAGATATTTTGTATTAAACAATAATTTCACTTTAAAGACAAGTTCCAAATGAGTCAAGCACTTAAACACAATGCCGAGAATGAGAATGATGCATATGTTGGGTCCTCAATGCTCAAGCCAAGCGACGGGTGCGAGGTCATGCCATGAGTGGTTGGTTCAAAACGGTTTGCTAAGAAGTCGGGGAGGCTTCAAGAATATCGAGGCGCATCTTCATGAAAGTCTATCGCCGTCGAGAAGTTGACCGAACAATATTGAATCATTGATATGGTTGGCGATACTTCTGTCGACCATTTTGAAATGTGGTCGAAGGTTTCAAAAAATTCTTGAACGAAAAACCACAGGTCCAGGCAGGTGGCCGAAATTCCCTTGGTGATCAGCGTAAAAAGCCTGAAGTTACTACGCAGAGAGCTATGAATGAAATAGAAACAACCCTCTTGTGGAGTTTAGGGACTCCTATACGTCCAGAACGTAATACTTACTCCATTTTTTACCACAACGTCCCCACACATTAGCAGATGTAAGCTAGTAACAATGGTAGTAGCCATCGATCAGGTGATCGACATCTTGGAGGTTGTCTTAGGCCTCCCAACTGTTGTGCATGGCATCGTATCCATGCCACGTGACAAGGTATTTGGTCGATTTTCCATTGGCGTCGATGTCCAAGGATGTATTAAATCACGTACTTTGAATCCCCATCCACTTGTGCAGGTGGTGGAGGTAAGACGTCTCTGCCAAGGAAGTTTGTGTTGGGGTCGCATTAGTACTTCAGCTTGTTGATGTGGAAAACGAAACATATCGCCTTGCTATCAAGTAGGCAAAGTAGAGTGACAACAACGGTTTGCATTCGCACCAAATAAAACAGTCCCAATCACTAGGGTTTGAGCTTTTCAAAGCCCTGTCATCACAGTTTGATG
This sequence comes from Penium margaritaceum, assembly GCA_023375785.1. Classification (NCBI taxonomy): domain Eukaryota; kingdom Viridiplantae; phylum Streptophyta; class Zygnematophyceae; order Desmidiales; family Peniaceae; genus Penium; species Penium margaritaceum. The sequence continues at coordinate 53,500 of SZWC01003146.1, read as the reverse complement.
TTCTCCAATTTGAGGGGGACGCGATTGCCAACACTAGCCACGTCATCGCCGCGATGTCAGTCGGCTGCTTGCTTCATTGCTGCTTGTGTCTTCTGGAGGGTTTGTTGTGTTTCCTCCTAAATGTTTGAGAACTCCATGCGGGGATGTCGACCACGGGGATGCTGCTTTGACTCCGTAATTTGCTCGGTTCACTAGCTCAAAAGGGATTTTACCAGTTGCAATAGAAGTAGTGGAGTTGTATGTGAGTTTGGAAGTCAGCACCTTGGTTGCCCAATCGATGTGGTGTGGTTCATACTATGTGCGGAGAAGCTGTTTGAGCATCTCATTGGTTCTCTCCATTTGCACGCCGGTTTGACAATGGAACGCTGTTCATCCTTGGATCTCACTGCCATAACATGTCATCAGTTTGGGCCAAAAACGACTAGTGAAGCGGCCGTCTGTGTCATTGTGATGGTATGTGGAACGAGGTGCAGCCATACGATCTGGTTTAGAAGTAGACGTACTATTCCTTCTATGGTGGTGGTGGTTGTCATTGGAATGAAGTACAGTTTTTTATAGAACATGTCAACCACAATGAGGATGGCATCGTAACCCTCAAGGGTGGCAGACAATCCTGTCATAAAATCCATGCTGATGTCGATCCATGACTCCACCAAAATGGGTGGGGGTCGGAGTAGACCAGACGGCCTCGTGAGGCGAGAGTTCTGTCTCTCAAACGTTTCACCCAATTTACAGAAAGCGGATATGTCGGTCTGCATCTTGTCCCACTAGTAGTATCTGACCAGCTTCTTGAGTGTTGTTACCTTGCCAAAGTTTCCACTTGGACTAGTGTTGTGGCATTCCTCCAATACCATTCTCCATAGCCCTTGTTTGGTGGAACGACGACTTGGCGAGCGAATTTTTGTCGTCGGTAGGAGATATTGACCTAGAACTCAGTCTTGTTGTTCTCACAAAACCCCTCGTAATCCTTCATGAATAACCTCGCGAGGTAGGGGTCTCGTTCAATGAGTAACACGTTGATCTTGGCCATCAAATCTGGTCATCAACTTAGAGCATCCGCTGGATTAGTTTTTCTAGGTTGGCACTCAATATCGTAGTCAAAGTTGGACTCGAGGAACTTCATCCATTGCGTTTGATGACAAGATTTTTTGAGTCTTGAGATATTTCAGGCGTGATGGTCGGTGCGGATGATGCATCATCGGCATTCCATGTAGTACCGCCATGTCCTGAATGCGTGCTTGACCGTGAGAATTTCTTTCTCGTACACTGCGTTGTTGAGTTCCAGCCAGTGTCAATTTCTTGACATACATGCAACCGTTTATTCTCCACTGCCGTTGTCTTGGAGGAGAATGGATCCGATGGTTTAATCGGACATCTCAATGGCCATGATGTAGTCCACTGTTGGATCTGCCAATCGTAAGGCCGGAGCCAAGGTCTAATAGATTCTCAAAGAGTTTAAAACTTCTTGTTTGATGTCCTCCCAATTCCACTTGGTAGTTTTTTAGTGAGATTGGAGAGAGGCACTAACACTCAAGCATAGTCCTTTATGAATCGACCCTAGTCGTTATAGAAGGCCAAAGATTCTTCGACGTCCTGAGCATTTATGGACGTTGGCCAATCAACGACCAACTTCATCTTTTTTGGGTCCATGGTGCTCCATCCGCCACCAATAATATGCCCAGAATTTTGATCAAAGTCGACCAAAGTTGTAGTTCAAAGTTTTCCTCAAGATAATCTGTCTTTGTAAAGCATTGAGAACTTTTTGAATATGTCCATTGTACTCCTTTAGGGATGTACAACTAGATTTCGTAAAGATACAGACACCAAAGTTGTTGAGGTATAGGCATAACATGTTGTTCATTGCCGTCATAAATATTGTAGGGTTGTTTGTGAGCCCGAACGGCATAACCGTGAACTCAAAGTTCCCGTCTTGGTTACAAAATGATGTCTTCTGGATGGACTTATCAGATACACGGATTTGATGATAATTGCTATGTAATTCAATTATGTGGAAAATTCAGGCCACGTTAAGTTGGTAAAAATGTTTGTCTACTCACAGAAGACAACTGCCTCTAGTCAAGCCACGCACATCTAGAGGTATTTCATGGTGATATCATTTCACGCTCGGTAGTCCACGCGCATCCACATTTCTCGTGTTCTCTTTAAAAAATTACAGTTGCTGCATATGGTGATGTGGAAGGCCACATGAATCCCTAACTGAGCATCTCTACCAGTTCCTTCTTGATTTCAGTTAGCCTGTGATCGCTCATCCGATAGGTCCCCTTCATCGTCGGTCTTTTGCCTGGCTTCAGCTTTATGTGATGGTCAATGTTTTGCTGCGGAGTTAGCTCTTGGGGTAGTTTCTTGGGAAACACTCCTTCAAAATCCTCAATGAGTGTGGCAAACTCCTCCGAAATTGCAGCAAACTTCTCAGATGTCGAGGTCGATGTCGTCGCCTTGGGAGCTAAGATTGATTCTGCTTCTCTTGTCTCCACATGGACAAATCACGCTTGAGCTCTATGATTCAGGTACTCCTTGGCCATATCCAGAGTTATCCGTTGGCATTTTGTGGCTGCCATAACTTCCTATGCTGATTCTACCTCTGTTGCTTCGCGTAAATGTCATTGTGTTGTGGGTGGCTTGACTAGAGGCAGTTGTCTTTTTCTAACAGAAATGATGACTTAGACCAAACCGATGCTCAAGAACACCTATAGACTATGCCGATAGAGAAAATCTCATCCAAGGATGATTTTGTGGTCACTCATTGGGTAATCTTTAGGCTGTTACAGTGGAAAGATCCATGATTTATAGGGAAAGTGGTAGGAAGTTGACAGATCTGCAACTTTCTGTCGGCGGTTTTCCTTCAAAAACTCCCAGTTTGGTCTGCAAATCCACATTCCAAATGATGTCATTGCTTAGAAAAGCCATGAGAAGCTCCTCTACCCAGTCGTGCCAATATAGTTCTACGGCTTTTGTAATCCCTCGGTTTTTAATGCAGTAGTGTAGCCGGTTGGTCATCCTCGTACCCCTCGTGAAACTTTGCAATCTCCAAAATCCTCGTTTGCTGCTATGTGAGCTGCTCAGATAGGCAATCGTTTGGTACAAAATCTTCCGACCAGACAAGAGCCTTGCCATCTACTCCTTCTTTTTGTCGTTTTTTGCCTCCCCATTTTTTTCTGTGACTTCTCCCCCATTTTGGTCTGCGAATGCCGTTCCCGACACTCGCACAAAACATGGCCCAGCTTCCTGTAGGTCTAGCAAAGAAGTTGATTGCATTGATCACCAGCGTCAATATCCACTAGCGATGAGTTTTCTGTTGAATCCAACTTTCCTCGGCCCTAATAAGAATCGTGGCTTTGGTCACCAGTCGGATTCCTACAACCGAGCGTTGTAGTTGGTGCTGTCGATGCGGTTGGATGCTACTCGTGGAAGGTTGTCGGAGATGGAAGAGATTCAATTGCTCAAAAAACATCTCACTTCAGGCCATTGTTGTAGCTGAAACACAGTTCGTTGAGAGCAAGGTCACCACCAATGACGATTCTCAAGAAAGGCGGAGTATACTCCCTCACGTTGGACTGGTGATGCAGACATTGGAGTTTGTATCGCGTGTTAGACTTCTCATTTAGCTTCCCAAGACGAGTGAGATTGGCGCATGCAAAGTCATTCCACATTTCTGGTGGCATGCGGGAGTCGTGCCACGTCAAACGTATCTGCTTGGAAAGTAAGACACCTGCAGTCGATGATATGAGACCGGTCGCGTGAGCCATTGATGTGGCTCAGCTGGTATCCTGCTGTTGTTAGATGGTCTTTACATCGGACCACCAACTTAAAGTCGTGTCACGCAAAGGTGAGGTTGCAAGGTCAATTCTCTTCTCGTCACAGTTGACCTTAGTAGCGGTAAACTGCACCTTCGAACCAGTCAGCTACATCCTAACCGTCGGTCCCTTGCAGTTCACAAGAATGAATGACACGAGGAGCTTTGGTTGAATCTTGGATTCACTTGATAAATGTAGTTTTCCTCTGTGAGTAATGCTTCAGATGCACAAAAACTCCAAAGCTCCTCCATTGCCATGTTGATTTGTTGGAGCAGTTGGCTGTTGAGGCTCTTGAGTCCCATTAGCTTCTGGAATAAGTTTTCATTGATTTGCGCTTGTCAACCTGTGCCTCCCATCATGATAGGTGTTGACCGAATGGGCAGCAACGGAGACAAAGGGTTGCCTAGCCCAAGGGAACTGTCACCTGGTAGGCCATCAGGTTCATCGGTGTTGCGACGTTTGCCGTGAAGGTCACTGCTACTATCTAGTTTGTCCGGAGTATGTCGGTGTTTACGTGCTGTTGATCCTCTGTCCTCGGAGTATTCGTAGGAGTTTGCCGCTCATCACTGGTTGCGCTTGCTCCATTCATAGTTGTTTTTGCAAGGTGCACAAACCTCTGAATGGTGGAGATACGCCTGAGAACTTATACGGGGTTGTCACAAAGAACTTAACTCATGTGTTGTCCCTCTATTGCCGCTATGCTCTGATACCAAGTGTAATGCCGAGCGGAACGTAGGTTGTTTACATTGATGAGGTGCGGGACATAAGATGATTTGGGAATTTGGGACAAATGGATAACTTGTATTACATAGTAGGTGTGCTTTGGTGACAAGTGTCGAATGACTCAAGCACATATATACAGTGCCAAGAATGAGAATGAGGCATATTTTGGGTCCTTGGCGCTCAAGCCTAGCGACATGTATGAGGTTGCGCCATGAGTGGCTGCTTCCAGAAGCTCCGCAGATGCATCAAGGGGCTTTAAGAATATCAAGACGCATCTTTATACAAGTCCAGCGCCATCGAAAAGCAGATTGANTGCTTTGGTGACAAGTGTCGAATGACTCAAGCACATATATACAGTGCCAAGAATGAGAATGAGGCATATTTTGGGTCCTTGGCGCTCAAGCCTAGCGACATGTATGAGGTTGCGCCATGAGTGGCTGCTTCCAGAAGCTCCGCAGATGCATCAAGGGGCTTTAAGAATATCAAGACGCATCTTTATACAAGTCCAGCGCCATCGAAAAGCAGATTGAAAAACATGGAAACCATACGGTAGGCAGTATGGTTTGCGATACTTCTGTTTACCATTCTGGAATGTGGTGGAAGTTGTCTGAAACTTCTGGGACAAAACATTGGAGGTCAGGACATGTGGCCAAAATACCCTTGGCCGGTCGGTGTAAAAAGCGTGAAGTCGGCACACGGTAGGCTATGAATGTAAAGAAAAAGAATTCCCACTCGTGGAGTCCGGGGACGCGTTTCCATCGGGGATGTAACATGCATCAACCTGTTCAATACCGTACGTTGACAGGAAAAGTTACAAGGTATCCTGTTCTGGATTTCGGAAAGCATTATCCCGCTCATGAGGCAGATTTTGATCTCTATTTTGGATTTTGGTCTCAGTCTGTCCCAACTTCCAAAAGGAGAGCTCAGGACACCCCGTAGTCGGAGTGTTCACGACGAGGTACCCTGTGTTGTACGTGGTTACCTGCCAATGTTTTCCATTTTACGACTTCAGAGGATTCTCTCAATGTAGATTCGTTAGTGGAATATTTGTGTATGTACAGGGAAGTGTCAAATGATGATGAATTTTAACAACAAAAACACCCAAACCTTGTTGACGGTCCATTCCCTGGATGGGGTGCATCATGTCAGTTCCAAATAGACCTTCATATCGGGGTATTCTGCTCCGACAGAATGTATCTCGCGGGGAACCACAAATTCATCGGGATCTCGCATGAAAAAAAAGTGAAAGGAGGGCTCCTGGTGATAAAAAACTGAAACCGGGATGAACTTAAATCAGATTTCCAGTGAAAGTGGGGTTTTGCGATGTCGGTCTCCAAACCCAGGGTACCATGGTATTTTTTTTCTACGTCGGCATCAGCTAACGACTCGCACACCTAGCTGCTTGTGCGTAGCCATCAAGACTCAGTGTCCTGGCGGCAAAAGGGAAATGTGGGTTTGACCATAGATCTTCTTGCATATTCCTTTTAACATTTTCAAGAAACATATTTTTCATGAACGTCTGCATCCCACACATTTCGATCGATTCTAGTTGTTTCGGCATATACAATATTCCTGAGACTGTGGGAGCAATGCAACACTGGCAAACATCATCGCCAAATAATGAGAAATTGGCATTGACATTTGATTTTTCATTGTTTCTCCACTTCCTGTGATGGATTTGGCAAGGACTACAAGTTCTTGCGGATGACTTCATTGCATTGCGTCCCGTCTCCAACACATAGAAACAAGATAAAAACCAATGTGTCGGTTTAGGGCCCTTGCCACGGTTAGATGCATATGATAAAACATTTCATTCACCCTCCTCCTCACTTCGGGTTCACTCTCGTTCAATGTCATGAAAGCAAGGTAGTGGCCGCTGCTACATGGGCGTGAAAAACCTCTTCACCCCTCTACTTTGGTGGACATGCTTGAATCCACCGGCTCCATGTCTTATGCCGTGTTTGGTTGCAATTTTTGTTTCTGTTTTGAGCGGCGTTGAACCTCTTCACATACAATAGAAAAATGGGCAGCTTGACGTTGGGGTCCTTGTTCTTGATACTGCTTGATAAGGCAGCCAGATTTGCTAGTTTGTCAAAGCAGGGGCCTGGATGGCGGATCTCAACTTTTACCACGGCCCTCCCGACCAATTTCAACAATGATGGGGCCTTCCCACTGCATCCTGCTTGTCAGGATCGCGATTCGGTGAAGTCGACGGTCAGAAATCGATCGTGACCGGCCAGAGTGAAGGCACAAGTAACTGTCAAGACACCCTATTTTATGTTTCTTGTTGGTTTGTCTGTTCATCTTTCTTTGCACGATGACGACGGGATAAATCCAGCCACCCCAGGACTCACAAAGCAGGCCGATGACTCCAAACAACGAGCCATTACCGACCGGCACAAAGACTGGCAACCTCAAGTCGCGTGGGTTGCAAAGGGGCCCTAGTGTTGATCTTTGCCCGAATGCGGGCCATGGTGCTGATGGATCTTGCAATGCGGGTCCCTGTGTTGGGACAAAGAGTAGAGTAAGGTCAATTTATCCTAGAAAACTATATTCAGCTCCTCAATAAATGCATGTATGTACATGCGAATGGTGAGAGAGTGTCCGCCAGATTTAGCCAGCCACGACAAACCCCACGATTAAACTACCCGTGAATCATGAGCAATTCATGTGTGGTGGGTTTGAGCCCGTAACCTCCGGTCTCGGGCAACGATACGCAGGATCGTGACATGCATTGGCAACTTGAATTTGTGTTGCAAAGTGTGCTTGCGACTGTGTGATGCGTGTTCCAATCCGTGTTGCACACTGTAATACTAGAACAACAATACAAATCGCACATGTTTCCACAAACGGTTGCAACAATGGATACCTTCCATAGACATGCATATGCTCATTTGTCCCTCATTGGCCGTGCCACCAGAGTTCAAGCAACATTTTCCCATGCCTTGTTTGAAATAATTGGAGAGCTCTAATGTTGGTTGTTTGTGGGGATGTTGCGTCGGCTGATGCACACCGGTGTGTTTGGCGCAACACCATAACTACTAGAGCTTCAAGTTGGCCATCCTCTACGCATATTCAATGCCACAAGGATATCTTTAGAGACATGGAAAGACATTCTCCACTACAAATGTGAGCACACTAGCCTTCAAGACGTGGTGCTTCATGTATTGGAGAAGCTGCTCCTTTGGCTTGTAGCTCATGGCATGTCAATGTGCAAGTGGAATGAGCGCTTCCAATGTGGCCTTGCAACTATTCATTGCAACCTAGGTGGTGGCGGACATATGCATACTCTTGTCAAACAGCACTCCTCTACCTTGAGAGGATGACGATCAAATTCAAGCATGGCACGAGAGACGGAACTACCTCCCTTGGTTCTCGGATTACGTTGGTGCCAATGATGGTACCCATATCCCGGTAACCGTTCCAGCTTTTGGAGGTGTGCATACATGGATAGACATGAACAATTTCCATGAATTTATTGGCCTCTGGCAATCAAGAATTGATGTTTACTTATGTCATGGTTGGGTGGGAGGGGAGTGCTAATGATGCACGCATGTTCCAAACCACATTACGTGATTATTCTTGTCTCCCTCCTAAGAAGTACCTCCTCATGGATGCATCCTTTCCAGATGGATTTGGAATTTCTACACCCTTTTGTGGTACGCAACATCATTTAACCAAGTTTGATGCCCAAATGCATGTTCTGATGTACCCATTGTGTTTTCAGTGAATAAACGTGTGAATTCAACCCATGAACCCGGTCATTTGGTGGAGGGATGAGAAAGATACGGCCGTGTAAAGGTGGGAGACACACCTCTGGAAGACACGACACGTACCGGTTCGACCCCAAGCACGGCGGAGCAACTTTTCTTGCCCACTGCAGCCAAAGCGCCCCTAGATGGACACTTAGCCAATGGGGCAAGGTTCATTGTGTTGAAATAGTGTGCACCTTGTCCACTGCCTAGCTGGCTAGCTACACATACAGACAAGGCATGCACTGCTCTATGGAGTATGTCCCCTTGGTCTGTTCTGAGATGGGCCAGGAATGCACTGCCCATAATGGGTATGTCCCCTGTGGCTCATCATAGGAACCATACCTTTTTGGCTTGGTTGATTAGGCACCGTAGTCTCAAACCAGACGTCGCGGGTTCAAACCCCGCGACGGCCGCAATTTTCTTTGTGGCCAAAACTGGGACAGGAAGCTTCTAGGAAGCTTACTAGAGCCTGCCTTGAGGATGACACTTGGCGGTCTAAGGACGCGCCAAGTAGGAATGTAGGATGAGGTTGGCTCCAGTGGAGCCACTACAAGCAGAAGCTTTAGCAAAGCTCTGCAAGTATAAAAGCCTGTACCTTGCATGCATCCATTTACAGTTCTTGCCTTTGAGACTCCTCACAGAGTGTCCAACCAAAGGTAGACACTAAAGACCAACATGCGGACTTCGTGAGGTTGCAAACCAAACGAACCTAAAGTGTGGATCCCTCGTTCGAGGGTGATATGTTATCTTGGTTGCAATACCAAGAGCGGTTGGCGGCCTCCCATGTCGGGACCCGTTTTCTAGACCGTTGCTATCCGGCGCATTGACAAAGGGTTATGGGCCCACACTTCTGGTTCTAAGGCACGCTT
>SZWC01003146.1:15600-40377 GCA_023375785.1 Penium margaritaceum | reverse complement strand
CAGCACTGCGGAACAAAGAGCATGCTTGCTGACTGCATGACCAAGCCGCTGGACAGCGACTTGCATTATGCAGGCATTCGTGGATTCGGCATGAGGAGTGCGGTAGAGGAAGGGTGAGCTCCAAGGCATTGATGGAGCCGAGCAAGGGACAGATGGACAGAGGTGCAAGGGAGAGATTTGTTGAAATAGTGGGTACCTTGTCCACTGCCTAGCTGGCTAGCTACACATACAGACAAGGCATGCACTGCTCTATGGAGTATGTCCCCTTGGTCTGTTCTGAGATGGGCCAGGAATGCACTGTCCATAATGGGTATGTCCCCTGTGGCTCATCNTGCACCTTGTCCACTGCCTAGCTGGCTAGCTACACATACAGACAAGGCATGCACTGCTCTATGGAGTATGTCCCCTTGGTCTGTTCTGAGATGGGCCAGGAATGCACTGCCCATAATGGGTATGTCCCCTGTGGCTCATCATAGGAACCATACCTTTTTGGCTTGGTTGATTAGGCACCGGAGTCTCAAACCAGAGGTCGCGGGTTCAAACCCCGCGACGGCCGCAATTTTCTTTGTGGCCAAAACTGGAACAGGAAGCTTCTAGGAAGCTTACTAGAGCCTGCCTTGAGGATGACACTTGGCGGTCTAAGGACGCGCCAAGTAGGAATGTAGGATGAGGTTGGCTCCAGTGGAGCCACTACAAGCAGAAGCTTTAGCAAAGCTCTGCAAGTATAAAAGCATGTACCTTGCATGCATCCATTTACAGTTCTTGCCTTTGAGACTCCTCACAGAGTGTCCAACCAAAGGTAGACACTAAAGACCAACATGCGGACTTCGTGAGGTTGCAAACCAAACGAACCTAAAGTGTGGATCCCTCGTTCTGATATGTTATCTTGGTTGCAATACCAAGAGCGGTTGGCGGCCTCCCATGTCGGGACCCGTTTTCTAGACCGTTGCTATCCGGCGCATTGACACATTGGGATCCATGGACATTTCAAGATGGTGGTTGGGGGTGCATTCAGAGGTAAGGGCGCTTTGGGCGGCCGTGATCCCCGTTGGCAGTGCTGCGAGTGGTAGTCACGGTGGAGAACTCAAACGGCCATAACTAAGTTTGTGATGCGTTCTACATGATGCATATGTTTTTTGAGTGATTGCATCTTAGTGGAGGGGTTCACAGTGCACAGGAGCACTCGGCTGGCTCATAGTGGCTGGTACATGAGGACACCTAAGGGTTTTTCTAGGCATGCCAATCTAGCCCAAGACTCTGAAGATTTCCTTGTACTGATCTATGAAACCTAAGGATTTGCTCCTTGCCCAACTTTCCTTGTATTCCAAGCATTGCCTTGCGCACGTGCATTCTATCCTACAAGTCTTCTACAACTCACCTTGGTGGAAATACAGTTGGAAAAGTTGTACACCAGGAACCTCGCTCACTAGCCGTTGTCTTGCTGTTAGGAAAGGGTCGACAATTGGGAGGTTCATCCGAAGGGTTCTGCATGTGACCATCACGTTGAGAACCTCTCAGTTCACATTTCATATAAGAGTGCGTGAATGTTCATTCAGCCTTGCCCTTATCTGAGGGAGGAAGCAGATGTGCTACGACTGGGTTTGGTCAGAATTTGTTTGTCGCAACTGGAAGCATGGCAGCCGTAGCGTATGCCCAGGCCTTCCTCATGGAGGAGATACAACATGCTCTCAATGTGTTGTGCCAAGAGAGCTAGCAGCTGCGAGCAGAGGTTGAGATGAGGTACTTTGTTGAAGAAGTAGTGCATTGAGGGATGTTACGTTGCCATTCGCACCTGCCTTTTGGTGACCCAAGCCGAAGGAGCTGGAGTTCTACACCGGCAAGGGCAATGCGCAAGAGTGGCTCTTCACAGTAAACTAGTACTTCACGATGTTGGGAGATCCTGTGGGGGAAGATTCCACAAGGCACAAGGCATGGCGCTTCAGTGGTGGTTGACATTGTGTCTGCGGAACGCTGCTGGAATTCTTTCCGGGCTAGGGGCCGGATAACGGCTTCCGCCACTGTTGATTCTACCACTGGGACAGGAAGTGAATTTTTGTACGAGTGCATTGACGGAGAAGCTAGAGAAATGGGAGCAGTTCAAGACAATGCTCCAGGTGCGTTGCAACCTCCTCAATGGCAGCTGAATCGCATGTGAAAAAATCCAAAACGTCAAGCAAGATGGATTGGTCTAGGACTACACCACACGCTTCATGACCTTAGTGGCACAGATTGACAATCTCTTGGAAACGGAGGTGTATGAATGCTAACATGACAGCTTGAAGCTGCACGTCCAACGTGAACTCGCAGTGCATGGTTTGCGGACCTTTGCAGAGCTGGTTTTGATGGCGGAGTACATCGATGCGGTAAGCAATAATGCGCATTGGAACAGCTATACAACACAACCACGGGTGGAGCAGCCAGGTTGGACTGTGCTCATGGAGGTAGATGCGATCCAAGCTGGGATGCAAGGCACAGAGGGTAGCGAGGAACAAGAGGCAAGTGTTGGGCTTGTGGTGAGTAAGGCTGCACACCGAATCCGGTTCACGAATCTGAAGCTGGATTTAGATTCAAGAGTCCATATCCACTGCTGGATTTGGATCCGCAGATCCGAATCCAAGATTCACGAATCCTTGTGGATTCACGAATCTTGGCAAATCCTTGGGGATGTCCAAGAGAATACATTTCTGCTAAAAGAAACATCGGATGACCTCTGGTGCAACTCCCATTCTTTGCATTAGCGATGTTGCAATGCCCCGATTGCTACGGAAGCAAAGCCTTCCAATCAGGTCTGGCACCTGATTTGCTCGACGCCAGGCTTCAATGACCTGGCTTGGCCGACGTACGCGAGTCAGGAATTCACACGCCAGCCAAAGTTACTGCAAGATCCTCATTGGTATGCATTGAATCGCCGCTTGCTCGTGGCAAACGTGCAAGTGAGTGGCAAAATCCTTGTCGCCTATTTCGTGCATGTGTCAGACCGTTGACCTGGCACATGCACGATTCCCGGAAGTTAGCGCAGCTGTCAGATTCTGAGGTTTCAAAACCTTGGAAGTTGAATTCATATGCGTCATTGCTCAATAGGCGGACATGAGCCGGACCAGCTCCATTTTATTCTCCCCCCTTCCCTCACCCTTTGTTCCTTCCAGGATTCGTTGGTGGATCCCCGAATCCCCAAATGAGATCCTACCCTAGATCCAGATTCATGAATCCGGATCTGGATTCAGAATTTGTGAAACAGATTCACGAATCCAAGGATTCGTGTGCAGCCTTAGTGGTGAGGAAGGTCATTGCAAGCAGGATTGTCCCAATTGCAAGGCACCACAAGAAAACGGGCAGCAAAAGCAAGGAAGGGATGACCTACTACTGCAAGTCTTTCATCCATAAGGGATAGCACCAGCCCTGAACTGTGTTTGCCAACTAAGGATATGCCTTAAGTGATTTTGCGGAATAAAGGTAGAAATCTGCAACTTCTTGGGATCATCTTGGAGCTAGTTTTTGATATTCTGGTTGGGGTTTTCAAGGTTCGGAGGAAGCAACACAGTCTGCTAGGTGGTAGTGTGAGCCAAAGATTCTTCAATGATAGGTTGGTGACAAGGTTGGAGCTTGCATGGCAGTCAGAGATATTGGCCAAGGCGCGGTAGGTGTTTGGAGTGGTGGAGTGTGGCCGGCCTCTCGTCAAGCACAATCTCCATATGGGTGATTTGGAGTGTGACATGGAGTTCCACACTTGCGCTGTGGATGACTAAGACTACTTCATCAGCCAAGATTAGTTGTACACCTGGTATCCAGAGGTGGATTTGAGGTGCAACCGAGTGGTCATGAAGGCGGATGGGAATAATCTCACTTTGCCGTTGTGACAAGGTTAGGATATGGAGTCAGATGTGGCAGAGCCAAGAAAACAAGCGGGAGGGTGACCAGGTGTACTTGGCTTGGGTGCATCCACAACACGCAGCAAAGAGCACATTGCACCAGTTGAATTAGCGGAGGGGTGGCCAGGGGAAGGCGAGGGAGCTCCAGAGTCTCCTCCCGATGTTGGGGAAGTGCTCAAAGAGTTTGGGGAAGTTGTCCCAGAGGAGCTCCAAAGGGGCTTCCACCGCGGTGTAACATCAACCACAAGGTCAAGGTGGTGCCAAGGTTATCACCAATGGTGTGGTCTTACAATCACATGAGCAATGCGGAGCTTGCAAAGCTCAAGAATCAGTTGGGGGAGTTGGTGGACCAAGGCTTCATCCGGCCGTTGATGTCTCCATATGCGATGTCGCTGTTGTTGGACAAGAAGAATTCAGAATACCTGCAGATGTGGGTGGGCTACCTGGCACTCAACAACATCATGGTGAAGAACCGCTACCCGTTGCCACTGGCCAAGATGTTGTTCGACCAGCTATGAGGCGTGCGTGTTTTCAGGAGACTGGGCCTGAGGTGGGAGTGCCACCAGATCCGCATTACATAGGAGGATGTGGAAAAGACCACCTTTTGGGATGCGCTATGGACACCTCAAGTATCTTGTTATGCCCTTTAGGCTAACAAATACTCCTATAGCATTTATGGTGCTGATGAACGGATTGTTCACTACTACTACTACTACTACTACTACTACTACTACTACTACTACTACTACTACTACTACTACTACCACTACTACTCAGACCAGTTTGTGGTCGTCTTCTTCGATGACATCATTGTCCACTCACTGAAGGTGGAGGATCACCAAGAGCACCTACAGATGGTGATGGAACTGTTGAGAAACTGTGAATTTTACAAGCAGGAGGTAGAGTTCCTCAAGCACATTGATAGCAGGAGTGGGATCCCCATGGATCCAAAAAAGGAGGAAGTAGTGAAAGAATGGCCAGAGCCGGCGTACATGAGTGACACCCAGATTTTCTGAGTTTAACAAAGTACCAATGAAGTTTTATTTGGGGGCACGCAGCAATGGGAGTACCCTTGAAAGATTTTTTCAGGAAGGGGAGCCAATGGGAGTGGGATACAAAGGAGGGACAGACCTTTAGAGCAATGAAGGTTGCCATGTGTGAGGCATTGGTTTTGGTGTACCCGGACACGAGTAAGGAGTACGTGTTGGTGACGGATGAAAATGAATATGAAATCGATGGGATGCTGATGTAGGACCAAGAGAAGGGGTTGCAGCCCATTACGCACTACTCCAAGAAGATGAAATTGGGTGAGCTCAACTACCCAATCCACAAGAAGGAGATGCTTGCGGTGGTCCAACCATTCAAGCAGTTCTTGAGGTGAGACGGTGTGTGTTGCCCACAGACTATTACGCGCTCAAGTACGTCAAGTCACAGCCAAATCAGAGTCGTTGTCAAGAATGGTGGATGGAGCTCCTGGAGCGTGGCTTCAACGACAAGGTCTAATACAAATCAGGGAGGATCAACCCAATGGACACACTCTTGTGTAACCCGAACTTAGACATGCATATGATCACGATGCAGGCAGGACCTCCGACTATTCGCAACCTGTTTGCTCATGGGTATGAGAGGTCCAGGACTTTACCGGGAGTATGGGGAAGGGTAGGAAGTGGGGTAGCCAGTATTGGTAGCACGAGAAGAAGAACCCAGTTGTGGTACCGAGGTGTGTATCATTGCGGCAGGCGCTATTGGAAGAGGTACACGACTCGCATTATAGTACTCATTCTGGCCATGACAAGACCTTCCAGACGCTTGTGCGCCAATATTTGTAGAAAAAAGGGAGCTGATTACAAGGAGAATGTGAGCAGTTGTGATACGTGCTAAAGATTCAAGTCATGGAGGGCACACGCGCTAGGAGAGCTGCAACCGCTAAGGGTATTGGAGCGACCATGGACGGACATCTCACTTTACTTTGTGGGGGTATTCCACGGAGTGCTACGGGCAACACCATGGTGCTACTAGTGGTGGACAGGCTGAGCAAGATGGCACAACTCATTCCGTCTATGGAGAAGGTAACGACACCGGATTTGTCTCAACTCCTCTTATAACACGTCATCAAACTTCACGGGGTGCCAAAGTGCATGGTCTTAGACCATGACCTGCACTTCATCATCCAACTTTGGGAGGAACTCTTCAAGAATTTGAGCATCCGTAAGGCTCTCTCATCGGTCTTCCACCCCCAACGGATGGCCAAACCAAGTGCACCAATCAGGCTGTGGAGAAGTTTTTACGGTGCATCCTCGAGCTGGATGGTGAGGGATGGGAATGGAAGCCCCCGGTGGCTGAGTTTGCCGACAACTGAGCAGTGCATGCCTTGAAGAGGAGGTGTCCCTTTGAGGCGATGTATGGGGTGCAGCCTACATGTTTCTAAAACATGGCAACGGAATCAGACTTATTCAGGGTACAACAGTTTGTAAATGATTTTACAAACATGTGGAGGGGTGTACGTGATGCACTTCACAAGGCACAACAGCAGATGAAGCGGAAAGCGGATAAGTACCGAAGAGCCGAGGAGTTCTTGGTGGGAAAAAATGTGTTGCTGAGCTTGCAGAAGCTACAACTGGCGAGTGTGGGCAGCGACAAGCTGAAGCCTTGGTGGGTGGGCCCTCTTTCAGTCAAGGAGTAGCGGTCCACGGCGAGTTATAAATTGGAGCTACCGGACCACTACGGGATCCATCACGTGTTCACGGTTCTATCCTCAAGGCCTACAAGGAGACGGATGCACAGTTTGAGGCACATGGAAAGACTCCTCATCCACCGGTCTCGGTGGAGGGTGAAGAGGAGTACATGGTGGATAGGATTCTCGAGCACCATCAGCGCAGCAATGGGTGGCAATATCTGGGGCAATGGACGCAACTACTGGATCCTCAAAACCAAATTTCACAGGGGCATTGCCGTTTCATTGGTCTTCCAAGTGTACTAGGAGCACACCAGGATGGTGCATCCTCGGAGAGGGGGGTGATGTTATGGGTGCCGCCGGTCGAGGCAGTGATTATGTCATCATACTTATTTAACATGCATGTTTCTATGTGCCCATTGCATTCTATATGAAACATCATGAAAATTTGATTCAATAACTGGGCCATTTGGTGCAGGGATAAGAAAGATAAATGTGCAAATGTGGGAGGCACAACTCCAAAAAACAAGAGATGTACTGGTTTGACCCCCAGCATGGCGGAACGATTTTTCTCACCCATGGTAGCCAAAGCGCCCCTGGATAAATGCTTATCCAATGAGGCAAGGCTCATTGAGGTCTATTGGAGTTTTGGGATGGTGACTGGAGGTGCATGCACAGACAAGGGTGATGCTAGCAGCCGTGGCCCCTGTTGGCGGTATTGCCCGGGACAGTCATGCGTGGAGAACTCAAACAGCCATAACTAAGATGTTTCTCCATGGATTGAGGTACTCTTTGGTACCTTGGAAAGATAAAAATGTCCACTACATGATGCATGTATCATTTTCATGATTGCAGGTCAGTAGAGGGCTTCGAAGCACCGAGGGGCTCTCGGCTGGCTCATAGAGACAGGTACGAAAGGATTCCTAGGGGTTGTTCCAGGCATCCCAATCTGACCCAATACTCTGTACACTGCTTTGTACTGATCTATTTAGTCAAGGGATTCACTCCTTGTCCAATTCTTTTTGTATTCCAAGCATTTCTTTGCACATGTCCATTTGATCCTAGAAGTCTTCCGCAGTGCACCTTGGTGGAAACGCCACCAAGAGAGTCGCACAACGGGATCCTTGGTCATTAGCAATTGTCTTGCTGCTAGGAGAGGGTCGTGCGGAATCTCAAATGTTGGCCGACACACTAAGGGGTCAAGGATTGGGACATTTTCCCCAAGGGCTCGGTGTGTGACTGTCACGTTGGTCGTCCCTTGGTTCATAGGATTGCTCAAAGCCCGGTTCCATGTGTTACACGTCGTCCCGCACTACAACATGAAAACTTAACCGGAAAGTATGCTCTCATGACTTGTGTTGCACAACCTTATTCAAGCATGGTAAAGAACCGAGTTTGATGACCCGGATGACCTCTGCTCCTTATCAATTTGTCCACCCGCAAGGATAATGGATGACGGATGGAGGCATGGAAACACGCATGTGCAATAAATGCATATACGAATTGCACAACATATGTGGGATGAATTCAGAAAATTTGGCAATGGAATCCACCACGGCCGAGACTGCTCTAACATCTCAACATATCATTGTACCCATTCATGTTTGTTGAAAAATGGTAGACATGAAACTATATTCATTGTTGAAACACAAATTGCATGATAGATAAAAACTACAAAGCAATGTAAAGACTAACCATAAAGGTCCTCTTGAGCATGAATCATACCAGTTCCACCTTCACGTGCTCCCATGTCATTCCCCTTATGCTTCTCCAGATAGACAGAACATGCAGTACTTGAAGGTCGCTTCCTATATTGGTGGCACAAACATGTGTATGGAGTTCACCTCTGGTGAACGCAAAGTCTGCACACACATTTTTGTCATCTTTCAACTTAGCCATTACCTCCATCTTTGTACCAAAGTCCATGGCCTTGTTGGCATCCAATACAGCCACGGCTATGCAGTACATAGACTTGGGTTCTTTGTCCTTCATGGCACACTCAAGCTTGCTTGCATTCTTGGAAATGCGTCCAACACATGTCTTTTGACTCGTTGGCATGCTCTTATGCTTGGTTGGGCGATGGTCGTTGTCTTCGCTCTCCTCTTTGACAACAACTACCTCCTGCTTCTTTGCTTGCTCGTTCTTGCTTGACATGATGTTAGCACCATAAGCTTTATAGAGTGTAAACATTTTTTTTGCAATATCATACAACGTCAACACCTTACCCTCCAACTTGCCTTGTTCCAGTGATATGGCGCAGATCTCTTCCCACTTCTTGGTGGAGAAGTCAAACTTGCACGTGGCCGGGTTCCATGGACTTCCACTCAACAAATCGAGTGCATGGGCATGCGTCCATGTAGCCGTAAGGATGGACATGCAGCTACGTACTTGCTGAAATTTAAACGTATCAATGGCAAAAACCTCCTTCGAGGGAGGGATCATCCTGTCGTACAACTTGCTCAAAAACGAAGCACACCTGCAAAACTCCACGGAAAGCTCAAGCGTAATGTACAACATGATGAAGGCACACTCGAGGGTCCAAAAGGAGCAGCCAAGGGTTGTTGCTCCATTTAAGGCACTAGGGGTAGAAGAAGGAGCCAGCATTTGCTTGGCGGCACCAGAATGAATAAGTGAAGATGACGGTATTGGATCTGGAGCCCGATGAGCGAGCAACCTCATTCACTCTCTGTCATTTTTTCATTTCATCTAATAGTATGAAGTACACTGCCAATGCCAAGGCATTCTCCTTACATCATGTAAATCTATCCTCTCAATTCTTGTAAGAAAATATGACACATTGTTCAGAACTTCAATTTTACTAAGCCATCATTAGGTGCTGGCTAAGAATTTCAATTTCTTTGCAGCAAGGGAGGAGGGGATGGGGGATGGCTCTGACAAAGTCCATCCGGGGTTGATCTCCAGATTCAACACACACCATTCCTTGTTCATCAGAAAAAAAATAGTATTTGATTGGGCACTAAGAGCATGAGGAGTAAACAACAAAGACGTGGACTATCAGCCAAAAATGTTCCGTCACGGCCATCATGGATCTCCCTTCAATCAAAGGCCATAAAAATTTCTCCATTGCAACAATGTTGTGAGAAACAGGTGAGCCCATGGACCACTGTGTTTTCTAGATGTTATCGTAGTCTATTCTAGAAAGCTATATGATTGCTGTAGTACCTTGCAAGAAAATAGATGACAAACAATTGGCAGCATTAGTAGACAGGGGGCACACACGCTCCTTTCTTCAATTTGATCCTTTTTGTAGCTTTGTTCTTGATATTCAAACAACGGATTTTTCAGGGAAAACATATGTATATATGTTTACAAGATAATTGAAACAAAAATTCTTCATAAAATGGTTAGAGATGTGCACTTTGTATGGGTCAAAATATATTGTTCAATCAGTGGCCACAAGGGTCAAAAAAGGAATTCAACATTCAAGAATAGTGTATAGGACCAACAAACGAGTTGATTTGACTACAGTAGAGTAAATGAAAAAATGTGCCACTGGTGAAACAATATTCAATGTAACAAGAACTTCAGGAGGCTGGCCAGCATGCAGAAAAACATTAAAACATCAAAAGGAGAGTTGTTTCACAGCAGCCAAGGCATGCAACACACACAATGGCAAATCATCTATCAATGAATGTGGAGAAGAAACAAATGTACGATTAAGCTTTTGCTTGGCCTGTTCATGTGGATCAACACAAGAAATGCAGACTCGAGGTGGAATTCAATCACATACCAATCCCGTCAACGTCGTGAGCCTCACCAGCCTCATCTGACTCAACAACAATGGGGAGAATTTCCATAGATTTAACACCCCATCTCAACCAGATCTCAAACATTCCCAATAAACTACTGCAATATCTCCATCTGAAACAAACCATTGATGATTGGATGAAATCTGCAGCCTGGCAGCCATCCAACGGCCAAGGGATTATAGGAGATGTGCAGTCATGAATGACCAACCTGAAGAAAGAGATGAGATAGATACTTGAGCAAGGATTCTTCAGATAGTCCTCGTCTCCATAAGATGTACCATTGTCTATTTGTGGCATTGGAAACAACCAGGATGGGAAAGTTGAGTAACCTACATAGCATTGACTTACATGGTTTCCTTTTTTAGTCACTGGAATTCATTGAAAGTTATCATTCATCAGAACTTTAATTGTTTTCTTTTTGTTTCCATTCATCTACGAAGCAAAACAATGCAAAAACAACAATTGCATATCAAAAAGAAGCAAATGATAGTTACTCAAATCAAAGGGAAACAAAGCTAGCAGATGCAAAGAAATCCTAACTGCCTATCAAGCCCATGCAAAGCACACTGGTGTACTGAAGCTGTTGAAAAAAAACTTATGCAAGGGCAATGGATGCAATGGAAGCAAATTGTTTCAATGGAAGCTGATGCAAAGTAAATGAATGCAAGTGAACAATGAAAACAAGCGAGATTCCACCATCGATTTATCCATCCTTCACGTCTTTGTCTTCATCAATATCTCCCACCGCCTTAGCCAGCTCCTTGTCTTCCTCCCCTGTGCCAAACAGCCTCAACCTTGCTGCCTCTCCACCAATTTGGCAACTCCCTTCCACCCCAGTGCGCTAGAGTTAGACGCATGACCACGGCTCTGGGTCTGCTGTCCTAGGTGGCCTAGCACAACTGGGAACTCTGCCAAATAGACATGAACAATGTGTTCCTACATGGAAGAAGAGATCTACATGGTTCAGTCCCCAGGCTTTGAGGATGGCACCAGCGGTGTGTACCGGCTACGGAAAGCAATGTATGGCCTGAAGTAGTCGCCTCGATGCTGGAACAAGGAGATCACCGGCACGCTCCTACCAGCGGGCTATGTCTAGAGTGTTGCGGACCCATTACCTTTTCTCTCCCAGACCACTGCCCCTTTTTCAGCCATCTTGGTCTACGCTGACGACCTTCTGATCACCTCGCCTGATCTCAAGGCCATTGAAGTAGCCAAGGGTGTGCTACAATCGACATACAAAATGAAAGACGTGGGAGAGGCTGCAATGTTCCTGGGCAAACACATTGTCCGTGATCGGATGTGCTTCCTGCGTGCATGGAACACGCTAGATTTTTGTGTGCTGGCCTTTGCACTCTCATTGTCACAACAAAGCACAACGGGAGGCATAGACTGATGCAGCTCACGCAACAGATGCACCAACCACACACTCTTGGTCGTGCTTGCTCCTAGCGCCATGTACTCCGCTTCTGTAGTGCTGCGAGCAATGCAGCCCTGCTTGCCACTATGCTAAGAGACGATAGTTCCTTGAATGAGGAAGATGTAGGCGTGAGATTCAGGTCATGTGGGATGGATCAAGGTGAGATTCAGGTGATGTGGGTCGGCACTGACTCGCAGCGTGCTGATTTACGAACAAAGGCCATTAGCCATACAAAGTTTCTAGCTGCCGCACGTTCTGTGGGGTTGCATCCTGCCTGTTCTGTGGACTGAACTCTGCCCTCGAGCTGCATCCGTTGCTGTTTGTTTCCACTGTTCTTGTGTTGTTGCTCGCATCAGTGTTGATACATGCATGAACTTGTTTGCCCTGTGGTCATGGGGGGGTTTTGTTGTTTCCTTAATGTGACCTCTCGGCTCACGTCCATTGCCTTGCACATCCCTGAGGAGGCAGAGAGTACGGGAGACTAGGGAAGTAGACGCGAGTCCGGTAGCTGGCGAGCAGCCTCTAACACACTCACGTCATCGCTACCCCCCTCTTGGAGAGCTCACGTCTGATCTCAAGACAATCTACTGTTGTGCCTGTTTGTGTGTGAACTGCAATGCCTGGGTAACCTAGTTTAGTCTTGCTTGGGAGATTGTGTTAGTTTAGACAGGCGCAGGGTAGACCAAAACTCAGGTTGTGGGCAAGTTGTGCCGTGAGACGGGTTTGCCCAAGATTTTTTTTGGAGCAAGCGCCAGCGAGCTCTCTCTCGCCGGACGACGGGTGGACTTGACTAGCGAGTTCCACCCCGTAGGTCTTACTCACCCTCACTCCACTATTCTTGCGTGTACTCCTTGCACACTCGTCCGTTTTGGACGTATTCAGTTGTGTTCTGACCAAAGTGTGGTGCTCCACACAGCTATGCAAGGGAAGAGGGACCAGGAGTCTTTGCTTCACAGATCGACGAGAAGCACCAAGGCACGTTCACAACGACAAGCACCAAGGCACGTTCACAATGACAAGCAGCAAGGCACATTCACAACGACAAGTACCAAGGCAGATTCACAAAGACAAGCACCAAGGCACGTTCACAACGACAAGCACCAAGGCATGTTCACAACGACAAGCATCAAGGCACATTCACAATGACAAGCACTAATGGTTTTTGCACATCTCTCATTGTGCTCTGTTGTGTCCTCTCGGCTTGTGTACATCGGCGTGGCGATGACTGATGGCGAGACTCCACACTGCCGGAGTGTCATCGTGTGGAGCCGACGTACGCTCAGACCTACTCGCGATTCGCTGGGCCTCCTCCCTCAGGCAACACGCTCAGCTCCATCGGCAGGCCTCCTCGGCGGTTGGACCTCCGGCGGTCACTGTCACTGTAGATGTTGTCTGCATGCGTCTGCAGAGTCATGCTCTCCCTAGGGTCCATGTCTCAGGTTTCGTAGCACTGTTTGGCATCATGGACCATCGTAGGCACTACCTGGGTTCGGGTAGCCAAAACTCTTTCCTGCTATTTTTCTTGCTGATTCTGACCGCACGACTGTGTTCGCAGCGCTGGTATTTTGATATGGTCCAGTTTTCAGGCAAAACGGACAACGCTCGGCTATTGGGCTGTCGGCCGTCTAGCAAGGCTCACAGAAAAAACCCTGCCTGCCAGAAAATAGGTTTAGGACTATTTTCTTATCGGCTAGTTAGCTGAGTAACAAGTTCTGCAAAGCTGGGGGGGAGCTAGAACATGGAGGGGTCTCCCATTGTTGCGCATTCTTCATTCCTAATTAATCACTTTCAGTTTTCAGCTGCTTTCTAGTGCTAACACTGGCGCGCGCGTTTCTCAGAAACAGACCCATAGCTTCGAGACTTAGTCTCTAGAGCAGCAGACGGAGGGGGACAGCAGACTTAAGCAACGACCGTGGAAGCCCGCACGCTCCATCAACAATGCTGGTGCCCCAACCTGCTGCCTAGTTTTCCTTTTTTGGTATCAAAGCCAGAACGTAGCAGCAGCAGCAAAAGACTGGTGTACAGGTGTCAGACAACGCCGGCGGACCCCCATACGCGCCAATGGAGGGGAAATGCTGCCGGATTTTTTCCAACAGCATTGACCCGCCTGGTGGTGGCGTCAGATTTTTTCCCACGGCCATTGGGCCAGGGGAAATGCTGCCGGATTTTTTCCGACAGCACAAACTCCCACGCGTGACGCGAGGAGGTGAGCGGCAGGACGCGTCCGACACCTGCAAGCCACAACGCACGTGGCAACGTCACCCAGGTGTAGTGACTGGCTCTAGCAAGCAGCAGCAGTAGCCTGCAGCAGCAGCAGCGGCAGGCAACAGCTACGAGCGGTGGTAGCAACAGCCGGTAGCAGTTGTGTGCAACAGTAGCTGCCGGCAGCAACAGCAACGGCCGGCAACAGCATTAGCTTGCAGCAGCTCGCAGCAGTAGCAGCAACCCGCAGTAGCAAGCACCAACGGCGGCCAGCAGCTGCACCTCGCAGCAGTAGCAGCAGCGGCAGGGAGAAAGCTGTAGTGAGAAGTAGTAGCAGCAAGCTGATGCAGCCGCAGTAGTAGCAGACGGCTATAACAACAGTTGTAGCAAGCAGCAGCCGACAGCAGCCAGCAGCAGCTGCTGCTGCTTGCAGCCCACAACTTGCCGCGAGCGGTGGGCTGCAAGCAGCGAGCCCGCTGCTCGCTGTGAGCAACGGACCGCTGGCAGCGAGCAGCGAGCTCACTTCTCGCAGCCCGTTGCCCAGAGCGAGCAGCGAAGCTCGCTGCGCCAGATGGAAAGATGAAAAAAAAGGAGAAAAACAAAAAAATCCCCCACCCTAGTAGCATTTGCCATAGCTATTGTAGCAGCCACAAGAGCCGTAGCAACGCGTATTAGTAGTAGCAGCTGCAGAAGTTGCAGCTGCCACAGCAGGCGCAACACCAGCACCAGCAAGAGCTACAACAGCAGCTACAGCAGTAGTAACAGCATCAGTTGCAACAATAGTAGTAGTAGCAACAGTAGCAGTTGCTATTGCCATAGCAGCTATAGCAGTAGTAGCAGCAGTAGTAGCAGAAGTGGTAGCAGTAGCGGCGGCAAGCATCGGCAGCGACAACGGTAGCAACAGCAGCAGCAGCGGTATCAATAATAGCAGTCGTTGCAGCTGAACAGCAGCGGCTTGAACAACTGCCGCTCTTGATGTCAGCATCTAGCCGCTGACATCATTGCTGACGTCACTAGTGATGTCATCAACAAAAGGGTGGGAAAGAAACTCGGTTGCAGTAGTAGTAGCAACAGATAACGTGGCAGAAGCTGCTAACACCAGCCGTCCTAGGCTGATGTCAATGCTGACATCAGCAGCACAAAACAAAATAAAACAAAGAGAGGGGGCACCAAAACCCACCATGGCTAACAACCCCAGTGGGGAAGGGTCCTCCTCTATTGGGGGGACCCCCAAGGGGGGTACCCCCCCCTTTTCTTGCAACAGCTACAACAGCTGCAGCAGCAACAACACCAGCAGTAGCAGTAGGACCAGGAACAGCAGCAGCTGTAGCTGCAACAACAACAGCAGCATTAGTAGCAGTAGCAGAAGCAGCAGCAGCAGCAGCAGCAACCAATAGGTGTCATCGCTGGCACTCCTGATCCACTGGCTGCCACTCAGCAATAGCTGGACGCCTTGACGCAGCAGCTGGCAACACTACAAGCTGTTGCAAGCTCCTTCTAGTATCTCACCGCCATTCATTCCTCCTGGGCATGCCAGCCCCATTGTGTCTGCTGCCACGGATTACCTGGCACAACAGAAGACTCAGTGTCAGCAGCAGAGAGTCACCTCCGTCCTTGGCCCCACTCTGGGTGCCGGCTGCAGGCAAAAGGACTTTGAGACACCGCCCCCACCGCTTCAGGCCGGCGAGCAGTTCCAGAGCTGGGAGCTCAGCTTCCGCATCAAGGCGCAGGGTGAGGGCCTGTGGGCATACTACACCCTCCCGTACGCCTCCACCCAGGCAGACCAGCTATATGACGTCGGTCGCACCGTCCCCACCCTCGTTCCCCTCGCTCCTCCTGCTTCCCGCCTGGCCTTAGAGCCCTTTCTCGGCGACTTCACTGCTGGCGGCACCCTAGACCCTGCAGCTGCATGGCACGTCCTCACTCATCCCCATCAGTTGTCCAGTGAGGCTGAGACCAGCCGTCTGCTGCGGGAGTTCAAATCCCTACACATGGGGGAGTCCGAGACAGTCACAGCTCACTGGCAGCGGGCTGAGAACATCCTCCGTCGCCTAGGCACCTCCGCTCCACCCCCTTTGGTCGCGCTCCACACCATCAAGCACGATGCCACCGATACGTACGTGGACGTCTTCGTACACTATTCCCACGATGTCCTCTCCACCATGGCAGCCCAGGGCACCCTCATGCCCTGGGCATATGAGCTCTTCCTCAGGATTGAGGAAGCTCATCTGGATTCTCGCCTCCAGCGCATACAGGCCCTTGCCTCCCCTACCGTCGCTTCAGTGGTCGTCGCTTCCCCTGCAGCAGCTACCTCCACCAGCTCCTCGTTGCTGGTGAAGAAGAAGAAATGGAGCAAGAAAGGCAAGGGACAGCAGTAGCACCAGCAACAGCAGGGGTCCAGTGGCAGTGGCTCAGTCTACCACAAATGTGGCCAGCTAGGGCACGGATGGTGCACGTGCCCGCTGCCGACAGATGAGGCGCGCGTCATCGCCACAATGCATTGCCAGCGGGAGCACCATCTTGCATCTGCCTCCATCACTGTCACTGCCTCTCACGCCTCGACCCCGTCCAGCAGCTCCACTCCTTCGACCGCAACACCAGTCTCGCAGACGCCATCTCCACAGCAGCATCATCCGCAGCCATCGGCGCCTCCGTTCCATTCACCGGGACAGTCCTCCTTCTATCCGGACTTTGGTGCTATCACTCCACACTAAGTCTACACTCCCGGGCCGTCCACACGTGAGCGTCAAATGGAGCACTTCACTGCACTTCAACTCAGCGTGCCTCGCCCTCACCCCTAGGGAAGTGTGCCACCTCCTGTTCATCCCCCTTGCCCGACATGACTGAGATTGAGCTGCGGTAGGATCCTGATTCCTCGTCTGTCCCGCCGCCCTCTGTGATCTCCTCTACCCCCCTCCGTGATGACGTCGCGTGGCTTGATGATTGGCAGTCTCGATTCGCACCCCCTTCCACCGTGTCCGCGTCTCTTGCTTGTTGCGATGTGACTGTTAGCAATCTGGCAACTCCGGCCGAGACCTAGATCATCGACTCCGGGGCCACGCATCACATGACGGCCTCTCGCAAGGCCTTCAATATGCTTGGTTTTGTTGGTGATGTCTCCGCTGCTCTGACGGGCTCCGGCCAGGTGTTGACTGTCCGCGGCGTTGGTGTCGTTCGTTTTTGTGGTCCTGCCGGTGATGTCTTCCTGACCTTTTCGTCCGTTTTGTCCCTGGTCTTGAGCTCAGCCTTTTGGTCCGTTACTGCCCTTGACCGCATGAGCATGGATGTTGTGCACTCGCGTGGTATTGGCACTGTGTCGTTGCGTCCGTCCGGTCATTTTGTTCTTCACGCCACCGCCCGTGGCAACTTATGGCACGTGCCTCGTCTGTCTTCCTTGCCGTCTGCCCCCTACCCGTCGGCCGCCACAGGCCAAGTGTTTGTCACAAGCACGCTCTTTCCACGGCACACCTGCCTCTTGCACCGCCGCCTTTGCCACGTCCACTCTGCTGCCGTCGACACCATGCTCCGCACCCAGTCGGCCAAGGGCCTTGACCCTGAGACTTTCCCTTGGCTATGCCTGACGGAGTGCGTTGATTGCGCTCAGGGCAAGATGCACCGGTCCACATACCCTCTGTCTTCCTCTCGTGCATCCGCCCCTCTCGACTTGGTCCAATCCGATGTTATGGGTCTTCTCCCTACCGAGTCCGTCGGAGAGCATGGCCGATATGTCCTCACCCTCACTGACGACTACTCTCGCTACTGCTGGTGTACTGCCTTTGGCAGAAGAGCGATGTCGCCCCTGCCATTCAAGACTGGCTTGTCCTTGCAAAGCACAAATGTGGTCGATCTCTTCGCCGTTTTTGCTCCGATCACGGTGGTGAGTTCATGGGTAAGACCACGACTTTTCTCGCTTCCCGCGGTATCCACCACGAGACGTCCGCGCCCTACACGCCCGTCCAGAACGGTGTCTCCGAGCGGTGGAACAGTACCATGGCCGACGCCGTCCACACCATGCCGATTGAGTCTGGCCTCTCCGGTGGGTTCTACTTAGAAGCCATGGCCTACATGACGTGGGTCTGGAACCAGATTCCTCACGGACCCCTTTCCTGCCAGTGCACGCCGTACTAGCACTGGTGCGATCAGCGCGCCGGCCTCCGCCCTGCTCGCGTCTGGGGCTGCGTGGCCATCGTGTGGCTACCCGCCTTGCAGTAGGGCGGCAAGCTTGCCCCCCCCGCGGGCATCCTTGTACCTTTCTCGGTGTTTCTCGTCAGTCCAAGGCTAAGCGCTTCTGGGATCCCTCCCGACACTTCATCGTTGAGTGCCACGATACCCTCTTCTTTGAGGAGCTGTTTCGGTGCGATCTTGTTCGCTCAGGCTTGTCGGTGTCCCTCCCGTCGCGTGGGGGAGTGGTGATTCCGTCCTCCGTCCTTCCTCTTCCGGGTGGCACATCCCTAGGTTCCCTTGAGCCAGCCATGTCAGTTGCACCCGCTGGCTCCTCCAAGCCAGCAGACCTAGTTGCGCCTACTAGCCCCTCCGGGTCGACAGTCCCAGTCGCGTCCACTGGCCCCGCTGGACCGACAGCCCCAATCACGTCCGCTGGTCCCTCTGGGTCGGTCGCCCCAGTCGTGCCCGTTAGCACCTCCGGACCGGCAGCCTCAATCGCACCCGTTTGCCCCTCCGTGCCGACAGACCCAATTGCGCCTCCTGGCCCCTCCGGGCCCGTAGTCCCAGTTGTGCCCACTGGCCCCTCCGGGCAGGCATCCCCAGTCGCGTCCGCTGGCCCCTCCGACCCGACAGCCCCAGTCGCGTCCGTCGTTCCCTTCTGGCCAGCAGCACCAGTCGCGCTCAATGGACCCTCCGCGCAGGTAGCCCCAGTTACGCCCGCTGGTCCTTCTAGGTTAGGAGTCCAGTCCGCCCCCATTGGGTCGCGCTACAAACGTGGCCCAGGTGGCAGCCTCCGACCCACGCCATCAGAGAGCGCACAGACCGCCGCACCGCACCCCTCGCCTGAGGCCACACACTGGGATGTTGCCTACGCTGACGAGCTTGCTACTTTCCGACAGCACCATGTGTATGACCTCGTCGACCTCCCTCCACGTCGGAAGGCCATTGGTGCCAAGTGGGTCTTTCGGCGAAAATGGAAGCCCGACGGGTCCTTGGAAAAGTACAAGGTCCGCCTCACAACCCAAGGGTTTGCTCAGGTCTCTAGGGTTGATTACGACCAGATCTTTGCCCTAGTTGGCCGGTTCTCCACTAGCCGGGCGCTCTTCAGCCTCGTTGCCCAGCATGGGTGGGAGCTACATCAGATGGACGTGAACAAAGCTTTCCTCCATGGCAAACTGGAGGGTGAGGAGAGCTACATGGTGTAGCCCCCAGGCTTTGACGACGGTAGTGGGAGAGTATGGCGACTGTGGAAGATCCTCTATGGCCTAAAGCAGTCACCTCAATGCTAGAACCAGGAGATCAGCAGCATGCTCTTTCGCGGCGGCCTCCAGCGCAGCACCACTGACCCCGCACTGTTCATCAGCTCGCGAGGCCAGACCTTCGCCGCTATTTTGGTCTACATCGACAACCACCTCATCGCGTCGCCTGACAGGGCTACCATCCAGCGTATCAAGGACCTGCTGCACGGCGCCTACCAGATGAAAGATCTCGAGTCTGCCCGAGTCTTCCTAGGCATTGAGCTCGAGCATGATCGCTCGCACGGCATCCTGCACGTCCACCAGGCTGCCTATGTGCAGACCCTGTCCACTCGCTTCGCCGAGGACCTGCCCCTCGTGCCAAACGCATCTTCGCCCATGTCACCTGATGGTCAGATGCACGTGAAGAGTCCTGACTCAGCCGTTGTGGGGGAGCCAGCTGACGTGACCTCGTATCTGCGAGACATCGGGTCACTGATGTTCCTGGCGACGGCGACGTGCCTAGACATTGCGTTCCCCGTCAACCTCCTGTCTCAGTTTTCTGAAGAGCCGCGTCACCTCTACTTCAAGGCTGGGATCCGAGTACTGTGCTACGTCAACTCGACTCCTCGGCGAGGTCTCATGTTCAGCCGCCAGTCGTCTGTGGTCACAATGGGCTACACCGATAGTGACTGAGCCGGCAGTCCGGATGGTAAGAGTCGCACAGGCTGGATCTTCCCGATCGACGGCACGGCTATGTCTTGGCGCAGTGGCAAGCAGGGGTGCATTGCATGCAGCACTCCTGAGACTGAGTACGTGGCCATTGGCTCAGGTGCGTGTGAGAGTGTGTGGTTGCGTCGTCTGTTGTCTGAGTTGCGCCAGTCCATCACATCCATCACGTTGCATTGTGAGAATGAGAATGCCGTGGCCATCGCCGTAACTGACGGCGTGCATCCCACACGTACAAAGCACATCAATGTTGAGTATCACTATGTGCATTCGTTGTTGCATGACGGCAGCATGAGCATTGTGTGAGTTGAGACAGTATGACACTGGCTAACTTCTTGACCAAGGCACTGAAGCGCGACTCCTTCAAGAAGGCTGTGAGTTCGGTTGGCGTACGTCTGTGAGTGGCTCTCTTTATCCCTGCCTGGGTCTCTGAGTGCTTTGGGGAGTCTGGCTGTTGAGTGCGTCTGTGCCCGCCCATCTGCACTACGTGTGTGAGTCATGGGGGAGTGTTGGTTTTTACGCGTCTCTCATTGTGCTCTGTTGTGTCCTTCCGGCTTGTGTACATCGACGTGCAGACGACTCACGGCGAGATTCGACACTGCTCGAGTGTCGTCCGGTGGAGCCGACGCACATTGAGACCTACTCGCAGTTCGCTGGGCCTCCTCCCTCAGGCAACGCGCTCAGCTCCATCGGCAGGCCTTCTTGGCGGTTGGGCCGTCGGCGGTCACTGTCACTACAGATGCTGTCTGCATGCATCTGCAGCATCATGCTTTGCGTACTGTTTTGCATCATGGACCATCGTAGGCACTGCCTGGGTTCGGGCAGCCATAACTCTTTCCTACTATTTTTTGCTAATTCTGACCGCACGACTGCATTTGCAGCGCCGGTATTTTGGTATGGTCCAGTTTTCAGGCAAAACGGACAACGCCCAGGTTTTGGGCTGCCGGCCGTTTGGCAAGGCTCACCGAGAAATCCCTGCCTGCCAGAAAACAGGTTTAGGACTAGGGGGGGATTCCTTTTTGCCCACCATTTGAAAAAGTTCTGCGCAGGCTACCCACGGTTGAGAATTTCATTTACGTATTGTCCAGTCGTGGGAGAAGATGACTGGTGTGCCCACTTTTTGGCAGGTCCCTTCCGTTTTCCCCACACTTTTTAACTGGTGCGCACAATGTCTAAAGTTGAAAAAGGCAACACACTTTACCCACTTCTTACGGGCTGACTCCGATATCCACTTTGGACATCCGCTCGTCACTAAACGTGACGAGCGGATGTCCAAGGCTCGAGCTCCTAAACATCGCGAATCCTGCAGACGGGGGCCCACATCATCCCTGTCACAAGTGACATTGCATTTTGAGGACCTATTCTTAATGTTAAAAAAAAACTGATGTTCCTTCCTTTACTTCCAACATGCCTAAAAAAACTAGCATCGGCTCTTCGACGACAATCGATCAGCCCATAATAGTCGTCATTATTGGGGGACTATTCTATGTGAGAAAAATATTGATAACGTGATCTTTATTTGCCACTATACATCGAACGGTTGGGGTTTGTCACATCCCTCGATGGAGATATTGGATTTTTTTCTCTGAATGTTTGTAGAGCTCTCGAGACATAGAGATGAATGCGAGCTCGTCGCCCGAGCTTCTTTTGTTCCATATCTCGTGCGGTACTAGACAATGAACAAAGGAAAAGGCTTGCTTCGGAAGTGCGAGAGACAGGTTCCTGCAAGCAAAACAAGCCTCCATTTCATGAACGTCCATCGCACTATGCATCGCACGTCGGAAGAACGGAAGCAAGATCAACGAGGTCGTCCGAGTATGTTTTTTTCAAAACAGGTCAATCATCTTAAGCAAAACCGAGCCAGTTAAGTCAACCGAACAGTCGAGAAAACCCTCGAGCTGTTAGATGATACGATCCTACAAACCACAACGAAGCAAGTTTACAAAGAGATAGACATTTGTGTCATTTATATCTGTAGTACGAGTCATGTTTTGATCACTTCTACGGAGAACTACTATACTCTAGTATGTACGATATGTATTTTGATTAATGAACGTATGTTAACGTTGACGAACTACCGTCGGTAAGGACAATCTAATGTCTCGAGTATTAGCAAAGAATCGTATCTTTTGAGCGAAGTCGCTACAACGTTGTAAACAGTACCTTTCTGTACGCTAGCTGTCGACACTTGAAGAAAAGGGCCGACGTCGTTGGCCTCGCTTAAGTCGTTCCGACGTGCAATGTCCCGTGCAACGTCCAGTTTTGTTTCTTTTCGCTTAGTGTGCGAAGAAATGAGTGGACCACCTTTCAACCATACTCAAGCACGGCTGTCCATGTTGGTAGGCGAACCCCACCCGCTGAATGTAAGAACGAGCTCAACGATGCCAAATAGCCGGGGTGTGGAGATGACATCAGACGGAAACTTCGAAGTAAGGACCCCAGCCAAAACTGGCTACGAAAGGCGACCATATTGTTCAATATTTTGGAAAATGAAATGGAAACATTACATTTTTTCCTGTTGTATTCGCCGTCGCAACTCATGTAAACTGTAAGAAAAAAAATCGTGATGAATCTGTAGAATCCTGAGATATTGTTTCTGTAGTACCCACCGCTCCTAGAACATGCATATAATACCGGCATTGTAGTCATGATTTTTCAGAAGTGGGTACTTCGGTCACAGTTACTCACCATTCGCGTTTTGTGGACAATGCGATCACCAGTTAAAAACAATGGGTATTGTGGTCGTTTTGTGTACAAAGTGGGTATTTGGGAATTTCGACGCTCAGAAGGTGGGTATAAGGGAATTAATCCGTTAGAACTATTTTGTGATTGGCTGATTAGCCGAGTAAC
The DNA here is from genome assembly GCA_023375785.1 of Penium margaritaceum. Taxonomy (NCBI): domain Eukaryota; kingdom Viridiplantae; phylum Streptophyta; class Zygnematophyceae; order Desmidiales; family Peniaceae; genus Penium; species Penium margaritaceum. The sequence goes on along the minus strand of SZWC01003146.1, from coordinate 17,467 downwards.
AAGTTCTGCAGAGCTGGGGAGGAGCTGGAACTTGGAGGGGTCTCCCATTGTTGCTCATTCTTCATTCCTAATCAGTCACTTTCAGTTTTCAGCTGCTTTCTGGCGCTAACACTGGCGCGCGCGATTCTGAGTATCAAACCCATAGATTCCAGGCATAGTCTCTAGAGCAGCAGACTGAGGGGACAACATACTTAAGCAACGAACGTGGAAGCCCGCACGCTGCATCAACAACGCCGCTGCCCCAACCTACTGCCTAGTTTTCCTTTTTAGCACCAAGGCACGTTCACAACGACAAGCACCAAGGCACGTTTACGACGAGAAGAGAACGTGCATGAACTCGGCACTTCTTAGCTTATCCTGACATATGTTGACACTCGAAACCATGTGCTGCTTGGCACTGAGGAGGAGCCGGCTGGTTGTCGATCAATGCTAGAAAGCCCTTATTGCATGCATCTTGAGCTCTAGTGTGCCTTTTCAGGAGGTGTACCTACCGACCGACTACGATACAGCCTAAACTTCACACATCATGTCTGATTGTTGCAAAACTCAACACCGACAACGCATCCTTCAGGGCGAGGTCAATGCTCCCCACACTCAGCCTGTCGCAGAGGTCAGTCAACTCCGTATCATACACAATCCATGCACACCTACCGCTCAGTACAGTTCTCACAAATTGCTCTCAAAGTATCCCAGTGGAGTCTAACCCTAGTTTTTCCTTACTTCAGCCATTCCCCCCACTGCCAAGCAGTGTGCATGCAACAGAGGAAGCACGTCATCTGTGTGAGCTAGGCCGTCCAGACAATCACCTTGGAATTGTTTAGTTAAGAAACGATTAAATGCGCAAGGAGGCAAGAATTGGAAGAAAAATTGTTTTTGAGAGCGTCTAACCCGTCACCTCACACCGCACGAAGCCCGAGACACTCCAATCCCCATGTGGCTGCTCTGACATGGCCTTGGACATCGATCTGCACATTTCACCATCCATTTCTCCAAGGCCATGTCACAGCAGCCGCCTTTGCATGCCCCTCCCCCTCCCAACACTTGCAACGAGATGGAGCGCTGTGCCCTCTCTCTTCATGCAGCGCTGCTTTCCACCAGAACCTCAACACACCGGACGTGGGACACAGGACAGCGTGCGCCCTCAGCCCCCTCGAGAGCGCCACAGTTGCCAAGGCATCCGCAGCGTCCTGCGCAACCCCTGTGAGGCTGGCCATGTGAGTGTGAAGCCCGGCCGATGTGGCCAGACTTGTGGAGTGAGACCTGCGCGAAGTACGCGTCGGACCAAGTTCAAGTTGACGGGCTCCGTGTCCACACTAACGGCTGCTGCCTCCTCTCACCCCAGGGATGGACGAGAGGTGCCTTGGGCACCGGCCGTCCATCCTCAAAACACCTCCACAGAACAACGGCGTCTCACACAGTGTGCAGGAAGTCAAACACGACTTGTGTCCGCCTTCCGCCTCATAAAGCACTCCAAAGGAGTGCTCTCTGCCTCCAGACGAGAGAAACCTGTCTGCCTTCGCGTCAGAACGAAACCTGTCTGCCTTCGAGCGAGAGAAACCTGTCTGCATTCGAACGAGGCACATCAGAATACGGCGCTGCCCCACGTCTTCCAAGGCGACGGATCCTCCAGCTTCAGATAGTCCCTCCGCGGCCCCTGCACCCCCAGAGCATCATTTTGCACCCAAAAAAAAAAGGGGAATAAAAAAAAGGTTGGCGAATCTCTGAACACTGAAGATTTTGAACATGCCACATTTGCCACACGGAGAGCACGTGCAGCCAAAAACAAAACAAAATCTCCCTCGCGCAGGTTCATGCCGTACAGCTCGAATCTTGTTTTCAGGAACAATGCACTCTGGGGGGGAATGGG
>SZWC01003145.1:171666-183913 GCA_023375785.1 Penium margaritaceum | reverse complement strand
TAGAAACATTTTACGGCCCGTCCATCTGTTTCCGATTGACCCTGATTCCGTCGAGCCCACCGGAACAACAGTGGGTGCGCACACGGCTCCGGGGCATGGGGGAAATTCACCATGGGGAATTTAATGAAACCAAATGGGTGCCAACTTCAAGCATATAGGGTGGTGGTCTCCCAATCTTCTTGTTCGCTCCAAGGACACTCTAGACTATGTGCTCTTCTTCCCCACCATTACCTCCTCTTCTCCTCCCCCAAATGGGCTCAACTTCAATGTAGAGTTTGGCCATCTCTAGATATATACAGCGATGTTGCCCTCCACCTTCTATTTTCCTCCAAGGACACTCCAGACTGCGTGGGCTTCTCTTTCCATCACTACCACCTCCCCCCCCATTACCTTTCTTCCCACCCTCCTCTCCTTTGCAATTTCTATCCATTGTCTCATTGGTCTATGATTCTACTCCATGTTTTCTCCTTTCCATGTTCTACATGTGATTTTCTCTCTATTGTGTCGTTTGTTCATGCTTGTTCTCCATGTTTGTCTTGTCATGTCATGAGTATTCTACTCCATCTTTAACCTTTATGTTATTGTTATGTGTCCTTTGAACTTTGCAGATGCGGCCTCCACCTCCGCGTCCAACTGTGCCTGAAGCCCGGTCCCGTGTTCGATGGCCGGCGGACATGCGCATCATTGCAGACAACACTTCAGGACTAAACGTGCGTTGTCATATCTGCAATGAAACAGGAAAGAAGTGGAACTTCAAACTTCTTGTTGACACTTACAAAAATGCGCGAAATCTTTTTCCCCCGCAAGTTTTTGTGAAAGGACGTTGTACACGGGATACCAATGAGGAAGCACTCCTTGTCAGAAATGGAGGGCTATGGGTATGCCCAGACAAGGATTGCAAAGGGAGACACAGCACTGCACGTCGTCAGCGTGATGGTGAATCAAGACTGGAGAATGCTGCTGGATGCATACGTTGGTATTGTCGAAGGTAAGTTTAATTAATTTTTTAACTCTTTCTCATTCCGTGTAAGTTATAATGTAGCAAATGTGTTCAAGGAAAGTATGTTGTCCCCTTCAGGTGTGTTGTCATGAAGTTGAAGGTCACCGACTTCGAGAGTCTTTTCATACGTGATGAGGAGAGAGACACGTGGACCCAAGACCCGTCTAAGCGAGTGTGTCCTCATTGCAAACCCAACGTTGGTAAACCACTGCAGAAACCTTGCTGTACCGACATGCCCAAACATCCTAGGGCATCATCTCCCCCGCCTCCACCTCCCCCGCCTCCACCTCCCCCCACAACCCTTTTTGAAGCATTTTGCGCTGTGTTGAGGGATGCTGGGATCCCCATAGGTCCAAACGTCACAGCAAATGGAGCTGTTGGTCAAGACACAGGAAGAGTGGCAGGAAGCCAGACTTCGAACAATGGGGCCCCTGTTGGTGAAGCACTTCATCAAGAAGCTGTCTCCTCACGTGTCGCGGACCCGTCGCCGCAACATCGACCGCCCAGAAGACACGGACATCGTCAACCACGTCGTATTGTAAGCTTAAACAAAATAGAATTTTTGATGTATGTCGTGGTACACAAGATAAGCACTAAGTGATGTTTTCTTTCGTTCGTATATTGCAGACACCAAGTGCTGCGCGAATCCGCCTGTTCAAGAACCTCCCCCATTATGTCTTTGAGGAGCGACATTTGCGACGAAGAAAGTTGAAAAAGTTAGACAAAGGACAGACAGCAACAACTGTATGTCAAAAATTTCTCAGCGACTTGGAGAAGTTCAAGGAAGGAAACTTCATTCAACGAATTGGAACTTCGTGTGCATTGCTACCAGACTTTGACCATGACGCGAAGGAGATCCTCGTACCGTGCCTACCCGTACCGAGTCCGCCTGCTCAGTATGCGATGCCTGTGCATGTGTGGAAACAATGGGGTGGAGGAGTTGCATGCACATGCAACAAAGGTCAGAAGGAGGAGTGTGTTCACATGATTTGGGCGAAGGATAACTTGTGTAGACCTCTCACTGACAGTTGTCTTGAGAAGGATGTGGTGGTGGAGGTGAAAGTGTCGCAGAATGAGAACCCTTGCTTTTCGATACTTGATATTGGCGCTTCAATGAAGGGAGCAAGGGTAGTGGGATGGGGCTTGATGGAGGGAGACATCCAAGGAGAATTCCGTTGTTCATGTGACAACGGAGGTGGGAGGTGTGAGAAGCATTTGACTGTTTTACAAGCCCACCGCGATGACTGTGCGGAGTGGGTTGTGCCTCCCTTGTTGGAAGAGGAGCGAGCACCACGCATTTTGTTGGTGGAAAAGGAGGCACGTGTGTGTTTGATTTGTAAAGAAGTAGGGTGTGTGGAGGAAGGGCATGTGCACAGAGAGTGGACAGTATGTCAGTGGCCACGTGTACGTTCATTCGAAAGGGTGGATGTGCACAAAAGTCTACATCCTTCAAGGGGAGGAGACATGGGAGATGCAACTCTTTTGGCGGCAATGACGCAAGCCGACGAGTTTGTTTTGAATGCACCAAACCCAACGAAGCTTGAATGTCCATGTGGTCATCAATGGACGAAGGATTCAAGACCTATCAAGCTTCATGACACATCTAATCCGTCCAAGTTTGTAAGTTTTTGATCCCTAAACTTTAATGTAAAAAGTTTTGTCCTTGCTTGTTTGGAATAGACATCATCGTAACATGCCCTATGATACATCTTTGTCATCATTTCAGGTGAACGTCAACTTCTACCGCACGGAGTTGTGCAAGTGCATTGTGTTTCCTGACGGGAGAGAAGAGGGTGTATTTATCTTTTCAGCGGCAACGGCATTCACCCATGCGGCACTTCTTTGGGTGCTTTCTTTTGCTTGCAATGGGACATCACTTTCTTCCATTTATGAGTCGTTGACTTTTTTCTCAAAGGCTACAATGGATTTGCAATTTTCATGTAGAACAACGTTGGCAAAGGCGATGCAAGCATTTGTCCGCCTCATTCAGGTGGAAGGTCTTGGAACATGTTGTAATCAATGTGGCACCCACCCGAAGATGCTCATCTGTGATGGTACAGCATTAACCAACCGCAATGGAGACCAAGTTGAACGACCGTATTTCACGCAACCTGTTTCGGGCTATGTTGTGCCCAGGAAAGTTCTTCCGAGACGTGTTGTGACAGATGTATCTGCAAGGAGGTTGTTGAGTCGCTTTTCTCATAAGCGAAAGGAGAAAGATGTGCTCCTTCAAAGGGACTACGAAATCTTGAAGACGAAGCTGCTGGCCTGTGGAGCATCTAACGTTTGGGAACTTGTCCAGTTGGCAACAACAGAGTTTCCTGTCCCTCGATCGACAACGGATGAGAAGGTGAGTGATAATAAGGGATATATCTTTGTAACACATTTACTGCAATGATGATGATCAATTTATGATAATAATATAAAATCATCATATGTTGGCAGTGTTTCATGGCAACCAAGCCTTACGACAACTTCTTGTACACCTTGGGCACATGGGGTGTGGACACATGTCTCATGCATGCGGAAGCATACGAAGATTTGAAGACCTTCATGCACTCTCCTGAAGACATGACTGTGACAAAGTGGGAGAACGTCATTGACCACATGCCCATTGTGGCTAAGGTCATTGACCATCACATGAAGACAACACTTGTGCAACATTCCAAGCTTGACGGGCGTGTGTGGTCGTTGGCGAGAAAGACTTTGCCAAGTGCGCTTTCAAACGTCGTTGAACAAGTCATGCTTCAGTATGATACGACCGTGATGGTGGTACGTTTATTAATTTGCAAACATTGTTGTGCAAAATTGACACTGCATAGTGAAGGTTGGAATGTGAATTAATGTTCATAACTTTAATTGCAGGCACAAGAAGATGCAGTCGATGTTGAAGGGCCAGTTCAAGAAGTGAGAACAGCTTGTTACCCGCATTGGGAGGTGCAGAGGATGAGGCCACAGTTTCGACATCTCGAGAATGAAGATGGGAAAAGTTTGCACGCAAAAGATGACTTGAAGTGTGACGCAAACGACTCTACAAATGCTGAGGCGAGTCATCGCACCACTGGCATCTTCACAGTCGTGTGCCCACATCTCATCATTTATGGATTTCATGTCATGGTCGCTGGTGAATCTCCGAACGATTTTTTTACGACGCTTTTGACACGGTTTGAAAAGCAAAACCGTCCACAATTCATTTTCTATGACAATGCGTGTAAACTGCACACGTACTGCCTAGGTCGGTGTCCTCATCTTCTGAAGACAACAAGATTCTTATGTGATCGATTTCACTTCGGTCACATGGAGAGTGCGAAGCATACCTGCTCTCCAGCGTTCAGCCCTGACATGTACAGCCACCTAGCAGGTATGTTTTTGTTTCCATCTGTTTTCACTCCATTCATTGTGTTTTGTTTGGGAATTTGTGACACTCATCAATCTAGGTGTTGATTGCAGGAGTGAACACATCAGCAAATGAACAGGTGAATCGGTTCATCCGACGATTTACTCTCCAAACGCTGATGTACCGGATGGACAACATGATGGAGATGACTCGATTGATCTTTGCTTACTGGAACTTCCGGAAGAACAAGGATAAAATCTACGGATTTATCCCTGAGTCAGAGGTAGATGAGTTTGTGCGGAATACTCAAAATGTTGATATTCTTCATGATGATTAACATTTGACGTTCGTCATTATCCACAGACTCTTTCCATAAGATGGATTGACAATGTTTCATTTCACCTAAGGCATATATTTATTATATGTTATGCGGTTGAACGAAAACAACATCTGGGAGCTGCAAAGGATGGTACCTGGTTAGTACTTTGCTTGCTTACCAGGGTTGGTACCAACCTTGGTTGGTTGGTTCATGTGCTTGCTTAGCATTGGTACTTGGCTAGGTTGCTTGGTTCATACTCGGGTGGTATGTGGGACGGTTGGCATAAATGTACGATTTCTATACACAGCTGTGTATTGTTATGAAGAAGAAATGTAGTGTTTATGTACCATTACTTTCTACATTTCTTTTTCAGGTACTTATGTTCATGAACACTTCGTTGTAGTTTTCACATGAACATTTAAATGAATGTGAACACAGATATCTACATTTTGTTAATGTACAACATTAGTAGTCTACATAGGATTCTAGAATTACAAAGGAAATGAGTAAATTGTTTAGCAATTCTACAGTTATTATTAGCAAAGGAGATAAATGGTAATTCACTTATGGTACGAAAGTATGAATTAGGCATTTATGATTTACACAAACTTCTGCCATTCACATTCTTTCGCCAATGATCTTTACGTCAAATTGATTACAAAGGTTACAATTCCAATTGCATGGATTGACAGATATGTACAACGGTGTGCTTTAGCACATCGTTGTACTTTCATGACGTTTACGTTCAGTATATTTACTAGCAGTCTAGACTCTATACCAATGTTGATGTTCATAGCAACATTACCGAGTGTCAAGGAAAAACCATTCCACTTTGTTCCGGTGTCCATTTCAGTCATCTATCTACTGCTTCCAACCTTTGAACGATCACCTTTCCTTCTTTAGGTCAGATTGATTACAAAGGTTACAATTCAGAGTGCATGGTTTGACACATATGTACAACTATGAGCTAAAGTACACTTACTAGCAGTCTATACTGTACACCAATGTTGATGTTCATATCAACATTGCCGAGTGTCAAATGGAATCATCAATCCACTGTCTTCCGGTGTACATTTTAGTTCGCAATCTACTGCTTCCACCCTTTCAACGATCACCCTTCCTTCTTCTTCCGCCCTTTCTTTGACGGCTTCTCTTCATCGAGAGGATGCTTCTGCCGAGTTCTTGCTGCAATGGGTGTTGCACTGACATCCTTCCCTGCAAGCCAATGGACACATATCAGTTACAGCATTGTCACACGTTGACATTGACAGGAGTTGGAATTGACAGACACTGGTTCTTACTTTTCGCAGGAACTGTTGGGTCGCTTGCGTTAGGTTCATCTCCTTTGACTGTCCCCATGGCTTCAGCCGAATCTTTGACAGTGTCGAATATTGCCTGCAAATTGAAAGGAAACAAAATCATGTCACTTACTATATTCAATATTGTACAAAATGAAAGAGAAGGAAAAATAAAACATTACTACATCATCATAACCAAATCTCACCTTGGCCTTCTCTGTAGTCTCCACCCACTTGCTCGCCCACTGCCCACTCAGCATCGGATCTGCACCAAATAAAACATTACTTTGAGAACATAACCAAATCTTTGACATAAATGTCCGACAACTTTCTTGGTCACTTGCCTTTGTTCCTCAGAAGCTTGCCCCGAGACAGAATCCGCCTCATACTTTTTGTCCACGCTTTGAAATTCGAAGCCAGCTGGTCAAGAGCATGGTCGGCGTCTTCGATGATGTCATCCATCTCCTTGAAAGGATCTTCACAGATGTCAAAAGGTATGTTCACCAGCAGTTGATCATCCGACCTCTGTTTACCAGCACATTCAGGATAGTCTTCAACAGAAAGCGTCTCTTTTGGCGCGGANACATAACCAAATCTTTGACATAAATGTTGGACAAGTTTCTTGGTCACTTGCCTTTGTTCCTGAGAAGCTTGCCCCGAGACAGAATCCGCCTCATACTTTTTGTCCACGCTTTGAAATTCGAAGCCAGCTGGTCAAGAGCATGGTCGGCGTCTTCGATGATGTCATCCATCTCCTTGAAAGGATCTTCACAGATGTCGAAAGGTATGTTCACCAGCAGTTGATCATCCGACCTCTGTTTACCAGCACATTCAGGATAGTCTTCAACAGAAAGCGTCTCTTTTGGCGCAGAGTCAGAGTTGAAGATCCGGTTCGCAAAATCTTGCAGAACCTGCAAAAGGCGGTAGAAATTCATGAGAGTTTATATTGTAACTGGGAAAACAAAAAAAAACATTCGGGTGTACAACTTACCACGTTGTCAGGCTGACCAGGAACGCTGACGCCTGAGGCGTTGCCCCGTTCGTCTGTCCGCACCGTCTCCTGGGGTGTATCTCCCTTCCCTGATCCTTCCTGTTTTCCAGACCCGATCTGTTCACTAGCCGCACCCTTTCCAACCAAACCACCAGGCAGGTCGCCTTCTGCCACTTTCGCACCTGTCGTAACTGGCCCATTCAACCCACCGGGTCCGTCCAGTCCACCTCGCGTGGCACCTTGCGGCCCGACATCTTCTTCCGGCTCAACTGTGCCGTTCAGTAACCCAGTCATGTTTAAGCTGCCCGTCCCGTCAAACCCGGCAGATCCATCCCCAGGACCGTTCAGATCAACAGACTGATACATTCCAGTCGTACCTGCTACACCAGTTGAACAAGGCGCACCGGCTGCCGCGGTTGTGGAGTCAACCGCGGGAGACACAACCGCCGGCACGGCTGCACCTGTCGACTGACTCATCCCGACAGGCTGGGCAGGACTCTCTGTCGTTCTCCCAACATCGCCACCGGTCCCGACAGCCCCGGCTGAACCGACTTTAGCATCAGTTCCATCAGCACCACCAATCCCACCAGCTCCGACAGCCCCAGAAACCCCAGCAATCCCAACATCGCCACCGGACGATGCTTCCCAGACGTTCCGAGATGCCCCACCGATCCCATCCACCCCGTCAGCACCATCCAACTTGGTCACCCGACCTTCCCTGTCCGCCCCAAGAGCTCCACCAGCACCAGCAGCCACACCAGGTTCACCCGTACAAGCACCAGTAACACCAGAGGTTCCAGTTTCACCAGTCGCACCGATCGCGACAGCACCAGTTCTGCCACTAGATCCAACCATTCTTGGCGACCGTTGGACTCTGCCTGATCTTTCAGTTGCTGTTCTTCTAGTTCTTGCTGAAGTTGCTGTTCTTCCTGTCCCATGTTTTGCAGTGGTGCCGGTATCAGCACTCCCGACACTACCGGAGTTAGCGTCGAGAGTCGATGCTGCAGCAGCGGCGGCAGCTCTCCTTGTCACACGATTTCGTCTTCTACCTTCAAGCAACTGCACATCTTCATCATCATCTTCATCATCGTCGGAATCAGCTTCGATGGCATCGTCCTGCAAAGGAAAGCAAATATTTCTTCACAACTTCTACAACTTTTACTGGTTGACTCTGAAAATACGAAAGCAACACCACACCGAACCTCACCTCCGAGTGTCCCTCGTCTGAATCTGCATATCTGACCCTGTTGCTCCTGAGAATCTTTCTTTGACTCTTTTTGAGTTTCTGCATGAAGTTCGGTGTACGAAAAAGTTAGAAGCCAAAAATAATAGAACGCTGAAAAACAACAAAATACGTCCAGAGACTTACCGGCTGCTTCCATCTTTTGAAGTGGCTGACCACTTCGCAGTTCAGATAGGAACGGTAAGTGGGCCTGGTAATGTCTTTTCCTTCTTCCATGCCGTCTTGAATGAGGAAGTCACAGAGTTTCGATTCAAGCTTCTTGTACGGATTGAGCATGACCCATGGGAGTGTGAAGAAGGCTTCAATGTCGATTGTCACATTCGGCAACAGAGCCTTTTCGCCCTCCTTCGCACCTCGAATGAGATGCTGTGCTCGGCGGACTTGTTTCAACAGCCACAGAGTCGACGGACTGACCCTCTCAAACTTCAGCATGTCCGTCCACGTTCCGGAGTTTTCACCACAGTTCAGAAACAACAGAAATTTCTTCGCGCTTCTCCAGCGAGCGTAACCAATGCAAAAGGATTTTCCCTGATGCTTCCGTACCCAGACATCAGCTTCAGTAGCCAACTGGCTCAAGTCTGCAAATTGCACATTAGTTTACGTTAGACAGCTTCTTTTCCTACGGCCAGTGTTTAAAAACGAAAAATTCATATTCACTTACTGAGACTGGGGTCCACAAAGTCGTCGCTCAAGTTCAGTTGGGGGCGCTGGGCCGGCTGTCCGCGCGAAAATTGCCCCTGCTGGCCACCGGCGGAAGCATTCTGCTGCGAGCTCGACGGAACTGGTAGACTACCGGGAACGTTCTGCTGCGTTCCAAGAACTGGCGGACAAAAAGCTGCGGCAGCATTCACTGGCACTGCAGTCGACCGAAGGTAGGAGTTCAACAGGGACGCGGCGACCTGAGGAGTCACCGCGAACGGGGGCGGCGGGGCAGCACCGAACTGCTGGCGTGGATCTAAGGTGCTCGGCGGAGGTGGAACGGAGAACTGCGAGTACACGGCGCTATTCGCCTGGAAAGACTGCTCCGGGAAAGTCGGGAAAAAAGTAGCTTGCGGCTGAGGGACTTGGCTTCCTGCAGAGCTACCGCGGTCGGCGTCAGCCTTCTGAGAAGAGAAAGCCGATGTTGCTGACTGCTGAAACATGGCTACGACTAAGTCCAAGCACGCCTGAGCGTGCTTGGAGCGGAAACTCGAGTTCAAAGAATGGCACAGACTAAAGAACTAACACAGGCGAGTACGGAAATAACCTGTTCGGAGTGAGTCCTTGAGCGCGGTACCGCTCTGACGGTTGGGACTCGTCTTCGCGGAACTGCTGTGTAGCACATTGTCCCGAAAGACATCTGTTACATTCGAAAACAGGCAACCCAGCGGAGTCGCAACGTCGATGCAGCATAGCGTTGTCGTAGCGGAAGCGCTACCGTCTTGGTGGATGTGCTTTCGCAGCGACGACACCAATGACGCGGAAAAGTTCATGGATCCTTTTCGCGTTGTTGATGCTTTGGATCGAAAAACGCCGTCCGCGTGGAAGCGCGTCGTCTTGGCGGAACTTAATCGTCTTGGCGGAACGTCTGGTTGCGCAAAAATGCTGTCGTACTGGAAGCGCGTCGTCTTCGTGACACTGCGACGTCGCAGCAGACAATTGATGGGCTGAACCTTCGCAGCAGACAATGGAGTATCTCCGTGAAGACGACATAAGATATGCAAAATCGTCGCCTTCGCGGAGCCGCGTCGTCCTTGCAGAACTCGGTCGTCGTTGCGGAATATCGTTGTGTTCCAAAACGCTGCCTTACTGGAAGCGTGTCGTCGGCGTGGATCATCTGTCATCGAAGCAGCATGACGTTGTCGTAGTGGAAGCGCTATCGTCCTGGTGGATGTGCTTTCGCTGCGAAAGCACATCCACCAGAAAAATGCAGTCTACGCGGAAGCACGTCGTCGGCGCGGAAATTGGTCGTCGTGGCGGAACGTGTCGTTGCGGAAGAATGCTTTCCTACTGGAAGCGCGTCGTCTTCGTGACACTGCGACGTCGCAGCAGACAATTGATGGGCTGGCCGAACCTTACATGGAGTGCTCTCGTGCAGACGACTTTAGGTACGATAAAGCGTCGTCTTGGCGGCGCCGCATCGTCCTTGCAGAAGTAGGACGTCGTTGTGGAATGTCGTTATGTTGCAAAACTCTTCCTTAGTGGAAGCGTGTCGTCCGCGCGAATCTTCTGTCATCGAAGCAGTATGACGTTGTCGTAGCGGAAGCGCTACCGTCTTGGTGGAATTGCTTTGAAAGCAATGACAACGATGACGCGGAAAAGATCATGCGATGTTCATGCCACGAATGAAAAAAAACAGTCAGCGCGGAAGCGCGTTGTCGGTGCGAAGATCTGTCGTCTTGGCGGAAGGTCTCGTCGTGGCGGCACGTGTCGTTGTGACACTGCTTGAGGTATCCATGCAATGTCTTCGCGCAGACGGTATGATTTGTGACGATGTTATGTCTTGGCGGAGACGCTTCGTCGTTGCAGATCTAGGACGTCTCCGCGGATACATGCCTTGACAACGCGTCGTCGCAGCGGAATGTATGAACATGGTGCAGGCATTCTATCGTCGGCGCAGCATTGGCTTCGTCTTAGCAGAAACGGTTTACGCCGTGTTGACGTGTCAAAGGAAAATATGGCGTCTTCATGGAACTTTGTCGTCGTCACAGAAACTAAGCGTCGTGGCAAACAACTAGGTATTACAACGTTGTCGTGCATGCACCGTTTCGTCATGCATCTGGCTTGGAAGGAAGGAGGCGTCTTTGCAGAAATCATTGGTCTTTGTGGAAAATTTCTAACGTGCGAGCTAACACATCATCGTTGCGGATGCCTACGTATCGATCCTAGGCGTCTTGCCGGATATTGTTCGTCTTTGCGAATATGGTGAGGTCGTGCCGGAATGTGGACGTCTTTGCGGAAAATGCGTGCCGATACATTGCAGTCTTGACAGAAAGGTTGTTCTTCGTTCTTCCTCGACATGCATGAAGTTTTCCATTGCAGCGGAAAACCAATTGCGTTTGTCGATGAAGATCCAACCGGAAGTCGCTGAACCTATTCGGTTCAATGTAAAACGTATCACCCTTCACTTTCAAACTCGAATGTATGGCATGATTCTCACTTGCATCATGGGTTGTTGCTGCACTTCTTGCATGTCCCCCAAACCACGAAAAAATTTTCCGTGCTTTCCCTCTTGTCCGCCGCAAGTAACGAAGGGCTTCTCCGTACAACGATATTCGGTGGTTGCATTTTTTTCGGACGAATATTTACGTTGCTGAAGATGCGCAATGATAACATGCATCATTGGTCCAACTGGCACCGATCCTTCGCCAAGTTTCCCGTGCTGCTTCTTCATCGCCTCGCGACAATCGTGACAGCTGACCCTGCCTTTTGCGCCAGGAAATTTCTGGCCGCTAGCGCGCCTGGCCGGCAAGGCAGTTGCTTCACGATTGTCCGCCTTGCTCATGTATCTAAATATGGGCTCTCCAAAACCATAGGAAAGCTATGAGGGGTCGCAAGTTGTGCGCGTGCCATGCCAAGAGCTTGCCACGCTGGCGAACCCTGCGACAGCGGAATGCCAGACAAACCACCGAAGCCGTTTACGTCAATAAAAGTCGACCTGAATCTTCTGAAACTATTTTCCACGGACCCAAAAGTCTTACCATACTATAGCTACACACGAGAAAGAAGAGGGAGAAATTCCGACCCGGTTGATGAGCCTTCAGATATTGATCGGTCAGAAAACAAATCTGTGCGAATATTTATAGAAAAAAATAAAATTCAATAAAAATAGGGTGCATGTAGGGATTATCCACGAAATTTGATTCTGTGTATGCCCTACCCGGAGTTCAGAAGAATAAGACTCCCCTACCCACTGACCTGAGAATATGGACACTTTACCCACGAACAGCGAGAAAACACAGCACTTCGACACTGCATTTGATGTAGCATCGACATGTTGACGTCATCACTTGCTTCGAACATTCACAAACCCCTCATTCGAGGGGTTTGTGAATGTTCGGGGGGGGGGGGGGGTTGCCT